>JANAVB010015397.1:18494421-18555691 GCA_029216955.1 Iris pallida | reverse complement strand
ATAAATATATATATATATAATATATATATATATTATATATATAATATATTTTTTCCACCATGAACTTCTTCCCCCTGTGCTTAGCCCTTTCCTCCCATGGATCACCCCCGGCCGGAGCCGGCTGAGCCGGTGCCGGCTGACCCCCCCCTCCCCCGCTCTGTCCTCCTCCCATAGCCCCTCCTCATGCCTTCCCGTCTCCTCCCCTCCTCTTCAAAGATTTCCCCAGCGGACACTCTCGGCGTCCGGGCCTCTCTTGCCCCTCTGTCCCGCGGTCGCCGGAAGCGTCAGCCGCCCTGGCGCCCCCCCCTCCTGGGTTTACGCCGTCGGCCTTCCCGCTCGTCCCTCCCCTCTATCCTTGGCTCCCCGCCCCCCCGGCACCTCCCTGTCAGGACTGCCGACCTCATCTCCTCCTCCCCGGCGTCCCCCGCGTCCTGCAGCAGGATGATCTCCCCCTCCTCCTCCTCCCTGAAGATCGTGCCCCCTCCCTCCGCTTCGAACAGCCTATTCTCGGCGGAGCGGATCTCCGCGTCTCGGGCGGCGGAGCCCATCGGCCGCCTTGCTCCTGTGGGAGGCGTGAGCGTCTCGGCCCCCTTTCCCTCCCGCCCCTCCCTCTCTTGGTCGATCGCCCAGCTCGCCCTCGTCGGCCGTCCTCTCCCCAAGCTGGCGGAGAGGATGCGGTGGCCCCCCTCCCAGATCCTCCCCTCGTCGCCCTCCCCCGCTCACCCCGCCCCTGGGCTCGCCCCACCTCTGCGTTGGCCGCCCATCGGAGCCGACCGGCCCCTACCGGTCGTACCCCCCTCACTCGGCGGGCCATCCCGGCCTCCGGCCGACGCTCTTCAGTCAGCGCTGAGCTGTCCCCGGTTCCCCCCTTGGTAAGGCACGCGGTTCCTTGCAGCGCGCCTACCGACGTGTGGGTTCCCGTGCCCACCTGCCACCTCGGGCTCTTCGCCTCGGTCCGCGAGCGTGGACCAGCCCACCTTTGGGCTCCCCGCGCAATCCCTCCTTTTTCATGCTGCGCACGTGGAGAAGGAGCTGGTCCCCCCTTGCGCAGTTGGATCTCTCACCCACAGCAATGCGCAATCCATCCTCTCTCCTGATGCGCGTGTGGAGCTGGCGCGGGCCCCCCCTTGCGCAGTTGGTGCTTCTCACCTCAGCGGAATTCATCACTCCCTTGCGCACAGTACTGCGCAACCCATCCTCATTCCTGATGCGCGTGTGGAGCTGGCGCGGCCCCCCCTCGCGCAGTTGGCGCTTCCCACCTCAGCGAACTTCCTCACTCTCTTTGCGCAGTGGGTGACCCCACGGTTCCCTCTCTTGCGCTTCCAGCTGCACCACATCCCGCCCGTCGTGCGCAGGTGGCCCTAGCCTCTGCGCCCTCCGATAGGCTTCCCAGGATCTCTATTCCTCCCATCGCGGCGCAACCCGGGATTTCCCCCTCTCCACCCCCGCTCCTCCCGGCTCCTCCTCTCCACGTCTCCCTGCGCACCTTGGGATCCCCTCTCCCCGCCCTCCGGCTCATCCCGGGTCTGCGCCACCTGGGACTCCCCGAGTTGGCGCAGCCCGGCGTCACCCCGAGCGCAGGCTCTGCCCGGAGCCGTTCACCCGGTTTGGCGGCCTTTGCTCCCTCCCTCATCGCTCCTCCAGCGTCGGCGGCAGGGCGACCTACGCCGAGGCCCTTAGACCGGACCGGAGGCAGCGCTCCCAGTCTTCGTCGGCCGAGATTATTCTCCCGGACCTTGATTTCACGCCCCCTCCAGACGGCGATCCCATCCGGGTTCCATTCGCCTCCTCCGAGATCAAGTCCTTATCCTCCTCATTTTCCAAGTCATTCATCCTCAAATTCGGCTCCGGATGTCCGAAAATTCCCCTCGTCTCAGCAGCGGTCGCCGGGTGGGGCCTCTCCGCTGACTTCCGGGTAGCCCCAATCGACCCTAAACACATGCTCCTCCACCTCTCCTCCGACTCGGACTTCGCCATTGCCCGGGCTAAGGGTACCGTCAGAATGGGTACTCAGATCGCGAAAGTGGTCAAATGGTCTCCAGAGTTTAATCCGAAATTCGACTCAACTATCATCTCCACCTGGATCACCCTCCCCAACCTCCCCCTGGTTTGCTTCCACGCAGCCGCCCTTAAACGCATCGCCAGTTCTTTCGGGACCCTGGTAGCCATCGCGGAAGAAACCCGCAACCTTTCCAAATGCAACTACGCGAAGATATGCGTGGAGCTAGACCTCGCCAGCGACCCACCGAAACTCATAGAAATAGAGCTCGGAGACAATACACACAGTCAGGAGCTGATTTACGACAACAACATTTTATTCTGCAAACACTGTCAATGAGCGGCCATCTTATGCAACATTGCTTCCGCGCTCATCCGGAACTAAAGAAGAAAATTCCGCGCACCCCTAGCGTGCCCACAGCTCAAAAAGACCCCGCCCCATCCACAATCCACCCGACCCCTGACCCCGACTTCAGATCGAGGGTCAGGCCCTTCCCACCCCCAGTCGACTGCCACAACCAGTCGGGACATCATCCCCTTCAACCCCTCCACCCTAGCCCTCCACAATGCGTTCGAACTCCTCTCAGACACCCCTCCCTGAGCCAAACAGAGAGCTTGCACTCCATAACTCTTTCGAACTCCTATCAGATACCCCTTCCGAAGAAGCACACAGAGAGCTTCGCTTTCCCCATCCCATCACCACCGATCAACCAGATTCACCTAAGATCAGCGACAACTCAATCGCGGAGCTCACCCAAATCACCCAACACAACAAGAGATCAACAATCCCCCCTCCCTCGAAGCCTCCCTCCCCTCTCCACCTCTAGTTAAGCATTCTCATCAACCGGGGAAGATCGCGTCGGCTAGTCAGCAGCCCGAGGCCATTCGGGCAGACGCAGAACCTCCACTCCCGCAATGGCTGCTCAGCCCTCCAACACCCACATCTTAACAGGCAGATTCTGGCAGGCCAAGGAAGCAGGGTTTTTGGACCGTGGCAACCCCTTTTGCGCCCTGGAAGAACAGGACAACGACACCCACGCGGCCGCAAATGGTAGCAGCGATCCAGACGGGCATATCAAGGAGTCAGGTAGCCAAGAAGTCAGAAGCGCCCCAACCAAGAAAAAAGCAGACAAGAAAAACAAAAACAAACAAAAGCAGATGACGGCAAGGACTACTAGGTCCGCCTCAAAGCACAACCAATCCCACCTCCTGTCTCCATCAGATGCTTAACATCATCTCCTGGAATGTAAGAGGGCTCGGGAACAAATCGTCGATGAACAGAATTATCAGTCTCAAGAAGATTCACCGCATTGACCTCTTAATCATTATCGAACCTAAAATACCCCAAAAAAGACTTAAAGCCTCAACTCAAATTAGGCTTCCCGCACGCTATCGCGGGCGGCAACGACATCTGGATTTTTTTGGCTCAAGAGTTCCAATTCGGCACCATCCACGACTCTCCCCAGGCTCTCACTTACTGGGTTGAACACCCGGCTCTAAAGTCCAGATCCGTCATCTCCGCTGTTCATGGCAGCTGCGACACCCCTGCGCGTAGACAGCTCTGGGCAGACCTCTTGAGGATTCATCCGCAGGGCATGCCGTGGCTTTGCATCGGTGATTTTAACACAGTGGCTTGCATTGAGGAGAAGTCCGGTGGGCGCCCCCCCCCCCAAGAAGCTATGGATGATTTCAACAATTTCACCTTTCTCGGGAACCTTACCCCAATCCCCTTCATCGGCAGCACATTCACCTGGTGCAACATGCAAGAAGGCCGCAGGCGACAGTACTCCCGACTAGATCGGGCGATGATCAACGACGGATGGTCCGACATGGGCCTGATCACCAACCTCTCCCATCTCAACTCCACCGAATCGGATCATTCCCCTCTTCTCGTTCAAATCAAGAGCAATCAAGCAGGCAACAAGAAAGCTTTCCGATTCCTCAACTTCTGGCGTCACCACCCGCATTTCCAAAGCGTCGTTGCTTCGGCTTGGAATTCCGTACACGACCCTGAACCCTTGATCCGGATGGCGTCTAAGCTCAAAGCCACTCGTAAAGCCCTATCTTCTTGGAGCAGAGAGGCTTACGGAGATATCTTCCAGGCCATCCGTGAGGCGGAGGACGACGTTACCCGCGCCGAGTCCTCTTTTGCCATTTCCAACTCCGCGGAGACCCGTTCTTCCCTAAACCTCGCCAGAGCTCTGCTTAAATCCAGGTTGAGAGTGGAGAATGATTCTGGAAACAAAAAGCTAGATTGACCTGGGACACCGACGGCGACCGCAATTCCAAATTTTTCCATGCTTGCGTTAAAGGCCGCAGGAACAAATTAACATTACATCGGATTCTCGACGACAATGGCAACTTGATTGACGACCAGGCCGGGGTTCAGGGCGCTGCCGTGACCTTCTTCTCTAGTCTCTTCACCAAGGAGCGGGTCGCCAGAGACGAGACGCTATTGTCGGTCATACCCCCCTCATTACTGATCTAGACAATGAGTATCTGCTAGCAACCACAAATGAGGCGGAGGTCAAAGCTGCGGTCTGGTCCATTAACGAGCAAAGCGCCCCGGGACCTGACGGGTTCAACGGAGTCTTTTCAGAGCTTGCTGGGCATCATTAAAAACGACCTTATCGAAGCCACCATGGCCTTTCTTCAGGGGCTAGATACCCTCGTGCTATCTCATGCGCCAATATCATCCTTATTCCCAAAAAACAACCCAAACCTTCAAGGCTTTCGTCCGATAAGCCTCTGCCCTTCACCAACAAGATCATATCCAAGATCATCGCCAATCGGATGTCCGACCTTCTCCCCAAGATCATTTCCGAAGAACAAAGCGTTCGTCAAGGGCCAACATTACTGACAACATCCTTCTGGCGCAAGAGTGATCACGTGCATGAAGTTCCCGTCCAGGGGGGGAACGTGGCCATCAAATTAGATATGGAAAAAGCTTACGACCGTCTGGACTGGCAATTCATGATATGGGTGTTCAGGGCCTTTGGCTTCTCCGAAACGTGGATTGACGTCGTCTTCAGATCTATCAACAACGCCTGGTTCTCCACCGTGATCAACGGTCAGCAGCGGTTTCTTTCGCTCTACCCGCGGGGTTAGACAAGGGGACCCGCTATCCTCCACCATTTTCATTATTGCGGCTGAAGCTCTCAGCAGAAACCTCATCAGCATGCCTAGTAAGGCCGCTTCAATCACTTCCACACCACCACCGGATGCCCCCTCATCACACACCTTGCATACGCGGACGATATCCTCATCTTCTCTTCTGGAGATGCGGTTCAATTGAGGTGGTTGAGCACGATCGCCAGTTATCTAACTGCTCGGGTCAGCGTGTCAATAATAACAAGAGCGTCATCTACACTCATCACAAAGCAGACAGAACCCACTCTGCCTTGCTCGCCAACAAGACCTCTTTCAGAACGGCCTACCCCCCATTCATCTACCTCGGTTGCCCGCTGGTATACGGCAGGGCCAACGCTGGCATATATGACCACCTTGCTGGAAAAATCCGCAAACTCATCACTGGATGGCACAATGCCACCTTATCCCCGGGCGGGAAAACGATCCTCATCAAACATGTTTTTAACGTCCATCCGATGTACCCCTGGCCGTTTGCTCCCCCCCTGAAGGTGCTTCACTCCCTGGAATCTCTCTTCGCCAAGTTCTTCTGGGGTCAAAGCGATAACAAGGGACAACATCACTGGAACCGGTTGGGAATCGATGGCCAAACCCACTGGCAGTGGTGACTGGGCTTCTGCAGACTCACCCACATCGTGGAGGCATGCTCCTTAAAGCTTTGGTGGAAGTTGCGCACCGAGACCTCATTATGGACCAAGTTCATGAGAGCTAGATACTCCAAATTCTCTCACCTGTCGGAGGCGAACACTAACAGCAATCCTCGGCTTCTTGGCGCCGCATCTCACGGGGACGCACCACCGCAAACCTTTGATCCACCTTCATCTGGGGGATGGCTCCTCCCTGGCCTGTCGGGAGCGGTGGCTAGGAGCTGAGATCATCCAGCCCAACATCCTCACGCCTCAGGGGTGCACCATTGAGACCTATGGGAGGACACTTCCGGTTGGATTGGAGGAAGGTCAGCGATTGGCTAGGCGGCGGCCAGCCGTCTCCTTGCTACGAATTTGCGAATTTCCAACACACACCGACACTTGGATGGTCCCCCAATCCCGGTGGGACGTTCAGTTTGGCGTCCGCCAGACGTATTGTTAGCGGGGGCGGGGTGCCGAACTCGGTCTACGCTAATTTTTGGCAGGCTTGCATCCCCATCAAATGGTCTATCCTCATCTGGCGTGCTCTCCGTCGCAAAATTCCGACGGACGACAGCATCGGGGCTTGTGGATTCAGCCTTGCCTCTAAATGCCATTGCTGCGAGGAGCACAACTTGGAATCCGCCGAACACGTCCTTCTTTCGGGGGGAATTGGCCGCAGACATTTGGTCCAAGCTCATCACAGGCTCGCATGGGTCACCAATCGGGGGCTTCTACGATCTCTTGGCCTCCTGGTCCCGTTCACACGGGCATCAGATCGTGGCAGCCGCCGGCATTTGGGTGCTCTGGAAAAACAGAAACAATTTCGCTATGAAGGGCGCCAACTTTCCGCTCCCCAAATTTACCAGGAAGTGATCAGACAATGCTTCAAAGTGAAGAGGCGTTGCTCTCACGTCTCCAACCTGTTCTGGGAGACCCTGGCCTAGGACGTGCTTCCACCTCTTTCTTTTGTCGCGCGTGTGTTTTGCGCCTTTTGCTCTCTGTTTTAGCTTTCTTGTTCAGGCCGCGTTTGCGCGCTTCCTTGTATAAGCTTCGGCATTTTGCGCCTATATTTTCAATAAAAGTCCTCTTTCCAAAAAAAAAAAAAAAAATATATATATATATAATATATATATATATAGATATATATATATATATATATATATATATATATATATATACACTCATAAATACTCAATGCTCAAAGCACCAACTGAACTAAACATTCCTATACAACTAAACTCAGAAATACTAAATGCTCAAAGCCCCAACTGAACTTGAATGCATCTCAACTCGTCACCATGAAGACCCAGGTATATCTCATCACCAAATCAAAGCTAATTTCCAATATAGTTCGAAATGCCACAAACCTATAACATTACATACATGCATCTATATATATATATTATAATATTATATATAATATAATATATAATATATATATATATAATATTATATATATGTATATATATATATGTAATCAAAATGGGAATGTGTGAAGTGTCCAATGCGTGTCACAAAATGTGTATGTGTTCTCATGAGTGTCAAAGAGGAGAGTTGTGTGTGTGTGTGTGTGTGTGTGTGTGTGTGTGTGTGTGTGATGGGGTTAGCTGTCAACCAAACCCAACTAACTGCATAATCAGTATACATATATATATATATATATATATATATATATATATATATATATATATATTATTATATATAATATAAAAAAAATTATATATATATATATTATTATAAAAACATTATTATATATATATTATAATATATATTATATATATATATATATATATATATATACACACACACACATATATAATCAAAAAAAATATATATATATATATATACACACACCACAATATGTAATCAAAATGGGAATGTGTGAAGTGTCCAATGCGTGTCACAGAAATGTGTATGTGTTCTCATGAGTGTCAAAGAGGAGTGTGTGTGTGTGTGTTATGGGGTTAGCTGTCGACCAAAACACAACCAAAACCCAACTAACTGAACATAATCAGTATATATATATATATATATTATATATATATATATATAGATATTATAATATCTAATATATATTATATATATATATATATATATATATTATATTATTTATTTTTTTTAACCCCAAAACTACAAACCTAACACCACAAAAGATCCTATCTACAAGTCAGCAACCTATATATACAAATACCTACAAATACCTATATATATATATATATATATATATATATATATATATATATTATATATATATATATATATAATATCCAACCCCAAAACAACAAACCAACACCACAAAAGATCCTATCTACAAGTCAGCAACCTATATACAAATACTACTAACCCTAACTCAGGAATGGCAAAACCCAGAATCAAGTATCAGCCAAACATGACAAGTTTCATTCAAACACAACCAAACCAGGGACAACCCCAAATTGAAACCCAATCATAAGTAAACCTGGAATAATTGGAAGAGTGAAGAGTGTCCATGATGTCAGCAAGGGGGGTTCGTGTCTAGGCTGTGTCCAATTAGTGTCAAAACATGTCAACAACACGTATCAGAAAATGCAAGCAGATAGTGGCTCGTGCACGTGTGTCGAGTGGTGTAGGGCACGACACATGCAGTTCTGTTTCTCGTGGTCATATCCTAAGGTAGATGGGGTATAGGGCTTCATGTCAAACACCCTGACACGTGTCCAAGCTGTGTCTAGTGTCGTGTCGAACCACGTATCAGTGGCTGGACTGTGCGCGTGCGTGTGTGTTGTGTGACCCATGTGAGAGGAATAACTCCTCGAATACTCCACTATATCCTTCCAAATTTTGGGAGCATGGTGTTAGACCTTGTCCCAACCCTCGTGTCCAAAATCTCGTATCATATGTCCTGTGCAGTGAGCACGAGGTATCGGGTAGCAGGGATGCACCACAGACCTCGTATTGTGTCCCCGTGTCAAATAAGTGACACGAAACATGTCTAAAATCACCTCAGAGTTTATGAATTGCAATCTACATGTAATTAGCTACAAAATCATGAAAATAGTTTTAAAAATAATTAACAATCATTTCTTTGAGGCATTTCACCAAACACTTTACATAGTACTCAGATACTCATCCGATACGCACCGTAAATAAATTTAGTTTTCTATCAAACTTGTCCTACAGCTAGGGGGACCCTAAATGATACACCTGTGGAGAGAAATCAAAATATTAATAGGTTTAGAGGCCATTACCTATTGAGAGTTGGAATCTCAATAAAATTACACTTGAGAGCCAAATCCCTCAACTTTCAATGGTCAACTTGCTTCCATCCTTGCTAGCTATCAACTAATGACCTCTTCTACAGTAGGAGAGTGTGTTGCAATTGATTAGACTCAATTTGGAGTTGATTTAGAGAAAGAGGGTGAATTTGGGGAAGAAGACAAATTAGGTTTTATAGGTGTAATGAAAAGAGGCAAGGGGAGCTAAGGAGATGTTTAAATAGGGGGAGGGTGCCTCTTGGCCGGCCACAAGGTCTCCTAGGGTTAGGGCATGGTCCCCTTCAAGTAATTGGGCTTCCATTGGTTGAAATCAAGGCTTTCTAGGTAAAGGCCCATGTAAACTAGGGTTTCTAAGCTAAAAATCTAACCTTAGCATAATATCTAGATATACTAACCTTGTCATATAATGGAAGCTTCTAATCTAATATCTAGGCTCATGACTAATCTAGGGTTAGGACAATTCTAGGTTAAGGCCTAACATAACACTTAGCACGTTGTCTTTTGATCAAAATTCTAATTAATTCAAAAGTCACAAATGACCAAAATACCCTTAGCCTAAAAGTGGTAATTAGCTAATCTAATCCCATGGTTAGGTTCTCAGGGTCATGGTTAGTTTCTAGGCTAAACAGTTCTAGGTTACACTAGTAAAACACCAAAATCATAATTCACCATTTAAATATTACTAAATTAATTAAAATTCACCATAAATTATTAACATGATTTAAATCCTATTATTTTAATGGTTAGTTTTACAAAAGTTCAAAATTACCTTTGTTTTTGAAAAGTGGTGGTTACAATATATATATATATATATATATATATATATATTATATATATATATATATATATATATATATATATATAATATATATTTTATATATAATATCTATATATATATATATATATATATATATAAATATATATATATATATAAATATATAAATATATATATTTTATATATATATATATATATTATATATATATATATATATATCTATATATATATATATAAATATATATATATTTATTATATAATATATATATATAATATATATATATATATATATATATATATTAATATATATATATATATTAATATTATAATATATATTATATATAATAGATATATATATATATATAGGTCAGCATCTATCCTAGAGTCAGATATACTTACACAATATCATTTCTATTTACAGAAGGTAGACTATCATAAGTAAAAGGAAATAAACTAGTTTAGTATTATGGTTATCTAACAACTTGGTAATCTAAGTGTTAAATGTAAACCAAGATCATCATATTTCTATCATGCTATTAAACATGTGATATTAATGTAACGCTTACTATAACTAGTCTTAATAATGCAACCAATATTGTTATAAACAATTCCAAACAAGTGTCAAATGGGTTGTGACACTATAATGGTTATAGTCTCAAGTCGCCACTAAGAACTAATTGTAAATCATACTAATATTAATCCAATCATTCTAAGACTTAAAATGTGACATAAAATAGGTAAGTTTGGCTAGGTTAAATGCTACAACTTGTCAGGTTGTCTACATGCGTTCTAGTGAACGACAACGTTTACAACTTATCATTTGAAAGTTTCAACCCAATGTGAACTCTCCTATAGTACATTATTATAACATGTTAAATATGTTACTAAAGAGTACAAACAAAATATAATCTAACACATGTCATGACATAGGTTCCAAGGTAAAAGTGACATTTTCTTACATTAATGTACACACTGAAATGAACCGTCTAGAATGCCTATTTTAGAACAAAAAAACAATGATATAAATTATTCCCTAGGCTGGGTTTTGGGTGATAATCAAAGGGTAAAAGTTTCGTACGAGTTAAGAAAATTCGTCCATAAAATGTTAGACTTTGTCACGTTCTAGCACTGAATTTCAGTTCTAGAATTTAGTATTTTTTGTGACAAAAATATGGCTCCACCCTATTTTAGCATGAAATTAGTACAAATAAATAATTGACTTATCAGGGGTGAAGTTAGGGTCCTAAGTGTGAAAGTTTTGGTCAGAAATAATAATGTTTACACATAAAATATCGTACACAAAAACATGTCGTTGTTCTAAATTCTATGTAAATGAGACAAAATAAAGGTTTCCTCCTACCTAAACACATTTCTAACATGAAATAATTATGGGTTAAGTTAGGGAGTAACATGGTTACATATTTCTGAAGGTTTTGTGCACAAAAAGGGAGTATAACATGCCTAAATAGGCGTAAAATAGAAGTGGACAAAATTGAAACTATAAATAAAAACTCATATTCGTCATCTTTAAATTGGTTTTCCATATTTTAATTATGGTTTCTACATAAAGGATTGATGTATATAGTTGTACCCTAAGTTAGGAATCATAAATGACAAGGAAAATACATTACATACCCGTTTTGTGATCGTTATACAACCACGACACCAACGGATTTTCAGCAGGAATACTTCTTCGAAAAACGTCTCTACGAAAGGGTAATGGACAAAAAACCATAGATAATTATATATCAAATCAAAGGTAATTCGAAGAGCTACAAGGAGAAAAAGGTTTGGAAAAGTTTTACTAAATGGTTTGGTATATACACACCAATCTTTTACCAAAATTCTGGATAACACCACTGCTGGACACTTTGGCTTGTAACAGAAGTTTGAGGGGTCAAAACTCCATGAAGGGTAAGAGATAGAGGAATGTTTTTTTATAAATTACTTGAGGCTCTTACCTACTGCTTTAGTGGTGCAAAATAATATTGAAGTCAGCATCACCCAACAGTCTTATTCTGGAATCACCTTCAGTCCAACGAGTTTGTGAGAGAGTTTTTGGATAGAAAATGAATGGAATAAGGGAAAAATGACCCACATGGATGTAGGGGTTGAGGGAGGAAGGTTGTGGCAAATTTTTAGGAGAAATTGGATAGTGGGGAGGTGGTTTACATAACTTCCAATTGAGGTGTACAATTCTGGCCAAAAAAATAGCATATGGCTAGATGGTTGCTTGTTACACCATTTTGTTTTCTGCACATGGGTCCAATAAGGACTTGGTTTGTGTCCCTAACTTGTCTAATACATGTGTGTCAAATTTTGGCTCAATCGAAGTTGGTTTTGATGGGTTTATCTAACCCAAACTACACACTAGTCCAACATAACCTAGGCTGAAATGCAAGTCCATTCTAATGCTTTTAAACCTTACTAGCACACATAAGAGACCCTAATTCATGATTGTATAATCTTCTATAATTAATATACTAGCTATATATGTATTTACATTTATATGTTACATTAAAATTAATTTATTTATAATTATTTTTAGCTAAAACATTCAGCTAGTTTGAATATAAAGAAAAATACATACTAACTTAATTTACTTAAGTTAGCTAGCATAATAGATAGTAGTAATATAATTAGAGCTATTTGATTACCAATATTAAATAATGGTAAAAATGACAAAAATATTCCTCTTCGAGAATTAGGTGGTTACAGAATACAACTAGAGGAAAACATTGTTGGATTTTAGATTGAAGTTAAAGTTATTAATCAGTTAGGAGTGCCAAACTTAAAGGACAATAGCAAGCAGAGCCTGAGGATCATGTCAGGACAAAAGAGATTTGATGAAGCATGATGTACTTGATTAGATAAAAAGTTTTGTTGTTATTATATTGTACTAGATTTTGAGGTATTTTACGTAGAAGATATAAAAATCATGAATACAAATCATATGTTAGGGAAAAGAAATTTTATTAGATAGTATAGCCTAAAGGATCTATGCTAGAGAGATTATCATATATTGATATTATCCAACTGATATGTGATCTAGGAGTATAAAATAGAGTAGGTAGGTTTGAGATAGATTAGATAGCCATCTTTATAATTATTGGGACTAGCCCTAAAATAACCTATTAGGAACTTGGACTAGAGAATTGACCAGTAGGGTATGTTATGTCAAGTATACGTTAACTCGGCCTTGACCTTTACCTGGCAGTAAGGTGTAAAAGGGTTAGGCATGTTGTAAGAATTATATATCTTATTTATAGTTATGAAAGATAGATCATTAATTATACTGCTAGGAGATTAGACTTATAGGAGTATAATATATAGTTATGGGTGAATTGAGTTTAAGGATCGGTTGTGACTTTCTCATCTTTTGTTGTTAGTCATAGTTAAGGACTTGAATGTAGAGTAAAAAATCTTACCTTAAGTAGTAGACTAGTAAATCCTTCACCAATATAGGTTAGTTAGGAATCCTAGAGGAATTGTAACTAGAAAAGTGTGTTTGGCTCAGGCCTATGTACTGGATAGAAAAGGAGAAGAAGCACAGGAGCAATACTATATTTGGGATTAATAATTAAAGAAGAGCAATGAAAAAATTGTAGAAAATTATTTTTAAGGAATATAGAAATTGAGAAGTGCCAATTGAGATGAGGATTACGATAAAGACTACCTATAATTTCGTAGCAAGGATTACGGAGAGGATATGCCTTAAGTGAGCAGTGTGGTCGTAAACCCAACTTGAAGTTGAGATTCAAATAAAGAATGAGGATGCTAGATCTTAGAAATAGATGATACAAATTTTATGCCAGACAAAAGTAAAGTTAGAAAATTGTTGTGACAAACAGATATGATGATACGAGTCTAGTATCATAGATTATTGAGGCTCATGATCAAGATTATGATATTCAAACGACTGACAAGAAACAGAACGTCGTGAGATGAAAAAGAAAAAAATTTCAAGATAGAGATGTGAGAGTGAAATAGAAGTAGAGGAGCCTTAATTAGATTAATTGAGGGAATCTAAGGTTTTAGTTGTAAATGATAGATAGTAAAACATTTGTTGAACGGAGAAAAATGTCAAGGAATTACATACTATGCCAAATTTTCAAGAATCGGGGATTGTAAGGACCTTGGTAAATTTTATGGGAAGATATATACATTTGATGAAGCTAAGCCATTGAATGGGAACAACTAGCGAAAATAAGATAAAAGAGTTTTCAATGGAACGGGTTAAATTCTGGCTTAAGATTGACAAATAATATTTTTGGAATAATATGTTATCTTAAGGAACTCGACAAGATAAGCTATACCATAGTATGACTTAGTGTGTTTTGTTCATCCTGTTTGATTATCTTATTATCCTAAGTTATCAAAAATTATAGCCTTAGACCATATTATTAATCTTTTATTTTGTAATTTTTATTCTATGTTTGTAATCACAATTTCATCTTTTGATAATACAAATTATTTAATTATGTGATTGAGAAATATCTTATTCCCTCACTAAGAGTGCCATAAATTCAAAAATCAAATCCTTGATTTTTATATCTCCTTGTGCCTAATATTATATTACGTTAGGTACCAAAAAAAATTTCTTCAAATTTTCTTATCCACTTTCTACGAATTGAACCTTAGGTGACTACCTCAATCATGCCTTTTGCTTGTGCATCACTCCTTAAACTTGTTATAATTTTCCCTTATCATGATATACAACTTCTCCCTTCATGAACTACTTGGATTTGTTCCTTGACATCAATGTCATGCAATGATCGAACTCCTCTGTTCCCTTACTCAGTTATGGCAGATTAAGTAAATTCCTTTACCGTGTTGAAGACCTATATATAGGAATAGTGTTGAGTTAGTAATAAGTTCTTCTTATAGAGTTGCTGACCAATAGCACCATAACGATACTTAGGACTCTTTAGGAAGCCGTTAAATTTATCCCGCTATACCTAAGTTTGAATTCCTTATAGGAAGTGATTCCATCCCCGACCTTGATTTTATGCTATCATATAAATTAGGATGTATCTGGAAATGAATGTGCTTTAGTTTTTGGTAGATCATGTAAACTCAGAACCCTGTTGGCATTAGTGTCCTAAAAAAAATCATGTTTGAATAGTTTCTTTTATGCAAGCTTTGATGCAACTTTGAAGAAAACATAGAGGATCGATCAGACATCTAGAAGTACATCTTCAACAGAGGGTCACCCAATGCTAGAAAATTGAGCTCCTAACTGATCAATTTGGCAGTAAGAAGGGACATGTTCAGAAGGATTGCAAGAAGAAGTTAGAATGGTGCCATTGATTATTTCTTGTCATTAATATTATGTGTTGTTATAATATGGTATGTCTAATTTGAGAAAAAAATTTTCTAAAGTGGGTAGGTTTTAAGCCCCCTAAAATTTCTAGGATTTATTTTCATTTTTTTAATTTATTTCTTTAATAGATATTTTTCCCACTATTATTTTTTATCATAATATAAACTTTTTCCTAGCTTTGATTGTTCCCCTAAAATCTCTAAAAACGTCCTTCATGTGTTTTGACCTAGATAAGTTTACCTTTATTTTGATATATCATGTCCTACTCAACAACTTTGTATTATATTTTCGTCGCACAACTTCTGGGTCAAATTAGGCCAATTTGTTATCTACCGCAAAACTTGACCTAATTTTCAATTTAATTTTGGGACTTGACATAGATCCAACCCATTCGACCCAAGATATAATTTTGATCTATTTTGAGTCAACTACACATATGCCAATGGTGTCCTACTCAATTGAGTTTCCATGTGCTATTTATTTTCAAATGGCATACAAGAACCATTTATTACATTTTTGGAGTTGAATTTAACTCATTAAATTGTTTGGACCCAATCCCAGCTCAAACCACTTAGTGGGGTCTAACTTAGGCTGCCAAAACTATTTATACATGTATTTGATTAATTTTTCTTAGTTAAATAGCAGCCATGTATTCATAGATTCATTGAATATTAATTCAAAACCTTTTATTTCCAAATATAGAAACCCACTACACCACCTTGCCAAATTAGGTGATTGGTTGACCAAATCTCTACCAAATCATTTCAAACCTCCTCTATATAAACCCTAAACCAAAGGAGGACCAAATCATATATATATGAGCTTCCCTTGGCCTTCTACCTTTTCCCAAAACTCCAAACCCCAATGCCCCCAAGCTTCGTCCAACGGCTACTACGAGCTTTGGCCGACCACCTTCAACCCCACTTCTTCTCGACTTTCGTGCACTCCATCACCTCGACACAAGCCCCGAAGGATTTTTGTCCATGTATTTGGTCATTTGGAGGTCGAACTTGATAGTTATTTCTAGCCGTAATAAAAATTCCGAACAGGTAGGTCATCTTCTTTGAT
Organism: Iris pallida; assembly: GCA_029216955.1. Taxonomy (NCBI): domain Eukaryota; kingdom Viridiplantae; phylum Streptophyta; class Magnoliopsida; order Asparagales; family Iridaceae; genus Iris; species Iris pallida. The sequence goes on along the minus strand of JANAVB010015397.1, from coordinate 18,539,497 downwards.
GGTTTCATCTAATTTTTCTCATCCATTAGACCTTAAACGAAAACTAAAAGATAGTCATATGTGTCTACTTTGATGTCCAATTGCTAACTCACACCGTTTCATTCGGTTTGGCCGTGGCAATTGTTGTACTAAAATTGGTCCAGATTTAACCTATTACAGTGCGAGAATTTCTCGACAACTTGCGTATCCTTTCAAAATCAAACAACTCATTGGTAATGACCTAACACCCTCCTTTATCATCTATAAGTGTCTACTATTCAGATTTCCAATTTATTCATGTGTTTGTGCTACCATTTCCATGATGACCTAACATCCTCATTAGCTATTTGATCTCTACACTTCGTGTAACTTTCCTATGATTTTTGTCAAGTAATTTATGGTGGAAATATATATATTTTTCCTCAATTTTTTCTGGTTATTTCCAGAATATTTGATTCCCAAATTTTTTCTGTTGTTCGCTTCCAAATTGGACACATATACGGCATAATTGTGTTGGTAAATAAATGCATTGATCTGACATTATTTTTCTAAAAATAATATATATATATATAATATTTAGAATTTATTTATTATATTTTCTAGAAATAAAAGTGCATATTTATGGAATATAAATAATATTTTCCTAAAATAACATGGCCCCATATATACTAGCATTGATGGTATTGTTAAGTTTTATGTATGGTTGTTAGCTAGTTGTACCTATATATAGTATGTCATTCTTGTTGTGTAATTTTGACATAAATTCCTATTATTTCTCAAATTATTTAGATTTATTTTATAATTTCAATATATTAGTTTTATACTTATTTGGTTTCGATTTAATTGACAAGTTAGCCTAATAAGCTAATTAGTCGGTATATTTATAAGAAGTGTATTTAACCATAAATAGTTAAATATTACTAATAAATATTTTTAAGAAATATTTTAAAATTTATGATTATTATTTTTAGTTTTAAAATTTCTTACTTATATCTAATAGCATGATTATATGTGTATGTTGCATAGCAAGAATATGTATATATTTACTTGTTTAACAAATATATATATATATATATATATATATATATATATATATATATATATATATATATATATATATATATATATATATATATATTTCAAAAATATTTATATTATTATTCAGAATTTAAAATGAATATTTTTATATGACAAAGTATTATTTTTATGTTGGCTTGATACTTCATGTAGAGGACGTATATATGTAGTTATAAACTGGTTAGCTAGTATATGTAATAGAGTCTACAAATAATATGTATATTTATGGTAGATATGTTATCTTAGAATTAGTATTTATTTTAGTTTATTTATATTTTAGGAGTTTCTGATCATTCGACTACAGTTGGAGCTAGACCTGATTTACTTTTGTTCCAAAGTTCTAGGAAAGATACCTTGTCATTCTTGTACTATTTAAATTTATGATATTGTGATGGTGTTGATAGTGTTATTCACAGTGGGTGCGTCCAAGACTTGGATGTCCTCGGTATTGTCATCGATGTTCGTGTACATGTGTTTGACTTACGTGTATAGAAGATGTACCCGATTTGTGTGAAGTTGTTTCTAAATGACTTATATGCCTTGTCACGTATCATACACCACACCGTGAGTGGATTCATTGTGTTGGCATGGGCTTACGCACTTGATTGATCACCGGTGCGAGCGGTATGTGTGTCGGTACATATATGGATTAGAGTGAGTCTAGTTAGTGACTTGAATTGAAATATGGATTATTGGAGTCATGGATATAACTAGTGCAAGACATGGGTAAGGAAGAGTAGGCGTGTGTGGAAGCCACATATTTGCCTTATGGCTTCCCAGTTTTGGGTGTACTGCTAGAGGAATTCGGCAGCGACCGCTGACTTATCGTCAGGATACGGTCAGGAGGTATGTTAGTAATATATAAGTCTTTAGTGGATACTGTGCTTTATTCCTTTACTTACTCATATATACCAAAGTCTTCTTCGACTTGCATGCACATAGATGGTTTGTGTACTCTTGTTTATTTGTTATTTATTCACTTCACATTATGGCATATTCTTTTGTATCTAGCTACGTCCCTCTGAGGACCTGGTGATCTCTCCAGGTTGTTGCTGAGCTTATAATATAGACAAGTGGATGATTTCATTTCAGTTGCAGGGTTCAGGTATCGTTTGTAGTCTCATATTATCATTTTCTCTTGCTTTCTATTTCCTTTCCTGTCATTTCTTGCTTATTAGCCTAGTTTTGCAAACTTATGATATTCTCGAGTTTGCTCGAACATGCGTATTATAGGCAGTCGACTATATTATATGATGTTCATTCTTGTTTATTTACCTATATGTGGATTGAGACATAGTCGACACAGAATAGGTTTAGTTTAATTTTATAGCATACTACGATTAGGATAAGTCCATTAAATTGGGACACTTATTCTAGCTGTACAGCTAGCATTAGGTTCTTATGTGTTTTGGAACAGGGGTGTGACCTAGGGTCGCACAGTCTTCATTAAAGGCATCGACAACTCCTTCATCCTCCTCTAATTATGATTTAAATGCTTATTTGGAATGCTCGAGGTATAGCTCATCTAATGACTCTTAAAAGACTTAAATCTCTCTGTAGATCCAACAAGGTCGTACTTTTGATTTTTATTAAACCTAAAATGATGTTCGATAAGCTATTTTCTTACCAAATGAAGCTAGGGGTCCAGCAATATTTTGCCAATATCTGGGTTGTAGCACGGTTTCATACTAAGGCGACTGTTATTGACTCCTTTGATCAAGCTATGAACATTACTATTTCAAATCCATTAATCCCCTCCCTTGCTATGGTCTCAGCTGTGCATGGTATTAACACTAAAGAAGGCTGACGCTTCTTATTGGAGCATCTCTCACATTTGCAGTCCACAGCTTCATTGCCTTATGTTATTGGAGGGGACTTTAATGCTATAAGTAATCATGATGAAAAGTTTGGTGGCCGTCCTCTAACATGGTTTTTATTACAGAATTTGTGGTGTTTCAGTTGTCTGTGGGTCTCTTTGAGATTCTTTTTTAGGAAATTGTTACACAGGGTTAAATGTTAAGGAGGATCTTCACGACAGGGATCTAGGCTGGACCGGGTGCTCCTGGATGCTAAATGGATGGAATGGGCTCGACTCGCCTCCTACATTCATCTTAGTCGTACGGAATCTGATCATGCTCCTCTTCTACTCTCCATTCCAACCATAGCCAGTCAGCCCCTAAACTTTTTTGTTTCTTATCCTTTTGGATGGAACACGAGGAGTTCTTATATATTGTTGCTTCTGCCTGGGCATCAGTCGATTACACTAACAGTCTTATCCGAGTTGGAAGGTGATTGGGTGCTACCATGAAAGCTTTATCCAAATGGAGCTACTATTTATGTGGTGATATATTCCAAGAGGTAAAAAAGGTAAGGATAAGGTTATGGCAGCCGAGGCGGGATACGAAGCTGACTTTTCTCTCAAATCAGACTAGTTTGAAGCTCAGGCCCAGCTCAAGCAAAGGGTGAGAATAAAAGATGCCTTCTGGAAATAAAAAGTTAGAATTGAATGGGATGCTGAGGGAGATCGCAATTCGAAGTATTTTCACTCATGTGTTTCTTTCAAAAGACTGTGGCTGCACATCCATTCTACTACCACGGATAAAGGTGGATATATGTCCAAGCTTACAAATATCCAACAAGCTGCTAATGACTTCTACAGTAAGCTATTTACACCTTCTCATGTGGTTTTTAAGATGATTTCCTCTCCAAGATTCCTCTGCTGATATTTAAGGTGGACATTTATTCGCTGATAGCGAAGCCTACTTTGGAAGAGCTTCTCGATACGGTTAAAAGCTTGGAACATAATAGCTTACTATAGTCCAGATGGGTTTCCACAAACTTTATTTAGAAGTTGTTGGAATATAATAGGCCAAGACATTCTTGACACTGTCCACCTCTTTTTGGATGCATTTACAATCCCTAAAGCCATCACTAGTACACTGCTCCTTCTAATACCCCTGAGGAACGACCCAAAGACGTTCTTTGATTACAGACCAATCAGCCTATGTAATTTTGTGAACAAGTCTTTCTCCAAACTTCTGTCTAGAAGACTAGTTGCTATCCTGCCTCGTCTAATTTTTTAGGAGCAAAGTGGTTTCATTAAGGGAAGAAAAATTATTGATAACATAATCCTAGCCCAAGAAATGCTCAACATGCTACATCACAAGTAGTGGGGAGGTAATGCAGCCATCAAGCTTGATATAGCAACACCTACGATCGCGTTAACTGGGTGTTCCTTACGCGCATTCTTCGGGCTTTCAGTTTTTATGGCATTTGGGTGGATTAGATCCTTCACTTGGTGAATAATATCTTGTTGTCTATATACAAATGTACCTCCGAATTCTTCCAAGTTTTGTATAGCCTTCGGCAAGGAGATCCTTTCTCTCTATCCCTCTTTATCATAGTTATAGAAGCACTGAACAGGTGCCTCAATAGATTGGGCGCTACTTCTGGATACTGCATGTAAAGCTCAAGTCCCAAAATACGTAGGACTAGGTATGTAAATATGCTAGTCGTATAATAAATATACGTAAGCTGTAAATATAGTATAATCATGGCTAACTAATCTCATCCACAAAGATAAAAATAAATATTTTTATTAATCATTTATGATAGTCATTTGAACAGGTTGTTGGATGGAGACAAATCTATTACCAACATGAAATTAGAAAGAAGGAAATAGCAAAATAAAGAATACAAGCGACGAGCGTAATCCAAGAGCATGTTCTCCTCGATAGGAATAAGAAGATCACGATCTTGGCTGGACCACCTATGAAATGTAAAGAAAACACGCACATCTGGGAGATCAGTAAGTTCCCAGAGGAACGTAACAAGATACAGAAAATAATGCCAAATAACAAAATGTAAACTGCGTGGGTACCCGGCGATTGTCAGAAAAGGCACTCTTGGCCGGGTTTCTAATGGTATGGCTGCGCAACTGCGTGGTCTCAGGAGGGGCAGGTTCTATTGAGAGGATCAGTCGCCACTTCATTCTTTCTGCCGTGAAGTTGGCCTTTGGGGTCAGGCTGGCTCTTCTTCCTGCCATGGTGTGCAGTATTCAGCATGGTCTTCGTGCCTTCTCGTCCAAGGTCATTGCTCGTGACGTGGCAATAGATTTTGAACGTATAGAATTGCCTTATCATTACTTGCTGGGATGGCTATTGCTGCATTATCAGTCCTTGATGAGGCCTGGGACGGGAGATGGTGTTACAGATGATGAAGCATTTCTTTTCAAGTATCACCACCAGCCTTGGGAATGTAGTACCATGCTGGCGTGTCGGAGGATGCTGGCGAGGGTGGATGGGTACAATTTCTTTGTGTCCGTTCCTCGTTTCACTGATCAAGAGGTGAGGAGTGTTCATGTTGATGGGGTTGGACCTCCTCATTTTTTGCCTGAAAGGATGCGCTTCTAGCTGCGTAATATTCGCCCGGCGCATCTAGTTTACCGGAATCGCAACACTGTGTATTTGGAGCCCTACTTGCCTAGTAGGTTTGCCCGTCAATTTGGGTATAGTCAGCTATTCCTCGGGCGCCCCAGTTCTCACCTGGGATTTGAAGGTAGCATTCTTGACGGTATTAGGGCATGGAGCTACTATGACACCTGTCATACTCGGACTAGCTTCTTGGTCCCTGTCGCAAACGTGATAGGGGAAATCCTGCATATGGCGGCCCTATATCATGTTACGGCGAATCCTCCTCCCCTCGATTTTGACTCGAGGACTAGCTTCATTGTGGGCACTCGCCTGGCGGAGAAGGCTATGACGTCGAGGGCCAAGAAGAAAGGGACGAATAGAGTTCCTTCGCCCGATTTCGAGTCCTTCGACACAATTGAGGAGGACAACGAGCGGGATGACGAGGACTCCCTTTCTTCGGATGACGAGATAATGGCGGGTCAGTCTTCCGTCATGGCAAGTGACATGATGACGGATCAACCGTCGGCTGTATTTGATGAAGCAGCGGACCAGTTACCATCTGTGTCGGAGGTTGTACGGGTAGATCTACCGCCCGTCATGCCTGGTCCCTCACGTAAGCGAGACAGGCGTGAGTCTACTGGCGGAGGGGTAACTTTTTTTGTAAAGAGAGCGGCGGTCGGTCCCCGTAGACTGCTTATTACAGAAAAGGGTGAGGATGTAGACGACATTCCAGAGGTACGTCAGAGCCTTCTCTTTGTTGTACTTTTCTTCTTTTCTGAAGATATGACTTGATTACTTTTCTTTGTAGATGTCTGGTGAACCGTCCTTTCCTGAACCGTCTATTTCCCCTGGAGTTGATTCGGCCCTTGCTGCGTTGATTAGCGGCATGTGTGCCGCGGTCCTTTCTGCGGGTGCTCTCTCAGCGGTGGTTGGAAGCTCCCAGGTTGCTGAAACCTCGGCCCAGGGTGACGAAGGTTTCTTTGGACCCGTCCCCGAAGCCGCTGATCTTCAGCAATGCGATACCGATCTCGGTGCGTCCCCTCCCGAGGATGCGAGGGCGGAGGAATCTATTGTACCTGACTCGGAGGCTGTTGGTGAAGGGGCTGCAGGCGAATCTCGGCCTTTGCACTCCTTCACTGGTAAGATAAACCAGATATTGACTAGTGAGGGGGCTTATTTGCTCTATCAACATATTCTCTGGGTCAAATCGATTCATGGTTGCCTTGGCCCTGCAGGTCCTGACCCTTTACTTCCCGCCGTGGATGTTCTTGGGGAAGGCTCGGTCTGCCGTGATACGGGAGGAAGGAGCGTTCCCTCTCCTTTGCCGTCTCACGTCGAGGAGCCTCCTGCCAGCTCTGGGCCGATGGGAATGGGGTTGGCGATGGTCTCCGCCTCATCCTCTACAGATTATACGGCTCCGGAGGCCGACCTCTCGACCTTGCCGAGTATTCAAGTTTTGCAGGATGCCGAAGAGGAGTTGGCCGCTGTTCAAGCGTCCTTTCGTGCGGAGCTGGTTTCTCTCGTAGCAGGAGCGGCGGATTCTGCTGCGTCTTCTTCGGTGCTGCCAGCCACGCTCCCGTTGACACCGGCCTCCACGGAAACTCTGAACGAGGCGACGCAGGACGTGGTCGACAGTTTCTATCGTCATTTGAACAGGGGCGTAGATGCTGCCATAGGACGGGGGACCCCATTTTCTCTATCTCTTCGGTGCGCTCGGGGTCAAATTGCAACTTTGAAGTCCCTTCCTGGCGGGGTGGGATTGGCTGCACTGCTGGAACCTAAGCTAACAGAAGCTGATCAGCTTGTGACCCAACTACTGGCGATAGGACAGGCGGGCTTGCCTACTGCGATCGAGCGGGAGCGTGGCTTCCTCGTTGCTGCTCGGGATAGAATTAAGCTAGCCCGAGATACTGCTGGGCCAGTTGTACGGAGGGACCTTGATAAGTTCTCCGCTTCGTACGACCAGCTGGGTCGTAGGAGTCAGGCTTGCCGTGCTCGGGAAGAGTCCGCTTCTCGTGGAATTGCTGATACGAAGGATCGGATTCTTGGGCTCCAGAGGCAATTGGCCTTCTTAGAGTCAGAGCTGGAGGCTGCTCAGGCGGAGCAGGAGTCGATTGTTCGGGAGGCCGAGAAGGTTTCCCGATCTTCCGATAGCCTGGAGCGGGCTTTTAAGAAATTTGAAGATAACTGGCAGGCTCACGCTCATCTGGAGGATGAGGCGGTGCTGACCCGCGAGGCAGAGCGTCGAGCCTCCCAGAGGTTTGAGCGGTCGGTTGTTTTGCTGACAGACTGTCTCAGGGCGTTATGTGCCCCGGAGCAGTGATCAGCCATCTGTTTTCTTTATTTTCTCTTCTTCTCTCTTTTTTTTTCTTGTAAGGGGTGTGATCTCCAAATGATGTAGTACTTAGAATTTTGAGTAAATAAGCATGTTTCAACTCATCTTCTCTTTCTTGTACTTGTGGCGTTTGCAGAATTGGACTTGCTGGGGGATTATTTGTGGACCTGTTATCCTAGGCGTACCTTGGTTTTAAGTACGGATAACAAGTTTGGACAGGATGTCCGGAACAGCCGTGGCAAAGTGGTCATAGATGTTCCCGGTGCTTTTAAAAAAAGGAATGCCGTAGAGCAGCTGGGCTCCCGGGGCATGGTAGGGTAGTGGATTTATGCTAAGAAGCTTAGCAAAGGAATGTTTGTGGACCTATTATCCTTGGCGTACCCTGGTTCGGGATACAGATAATAGGGTGAAAGGAAAACCAACATATTTGCTCAGAGGTCATGAGGACATGGCAAGCATGAGGGTTTTACCGTGGAACCTTCCTGCTCAGAGGTAATGAGGACATGGCATGGGAGGTTTCACGGAAGATATTCGTGGTCAACAGCGGACATTTGTGGACCTATTATCCTTGTCGTACTCCGGTTGTGGGTACAGATAATAGGTCGAAAGGAGACCGACATACTTGCTCAGAGGTAATATGGACATGGCAAGCATGAAAGATTCTTCGACGGAGCCTTCCCACTCAGAGGTAATGATGACATGGCAGGAGTGGGCTCAATGAAGAGGGAGTACATAGAACGACTCAGAGGTAGGAGAACGTAGAGGTTCTATGTGAGGGGCGGTTTGTTTTTGGTGGAAGTGAAAACAATTCAGAGGTAATGAGGACATGTCCGTTTTCGGAAATTTGTGGATCGATTACCCTTTTTGTGCACTGGGAGTACGGGTATTGGATCATGAGGGAGGATCTCTTCTAGGAAGAAAGTTCAGAGGTATAATCATACGTGACTTACTATCTGAAAGAGTGACCGAAATGTGAGTTCAGAGGCACCAGCAGGTACATAACTCGGTAAATTAACATATTGAGAAAGTGGGAGTCCAGCGGCACCAGCGGGTACATGACTCGATAATCTGAAGGGGTTATAGAGGTGAGTTCAGGGGCACCAGCAGGTACATGACTCGATGATCTTGAAATGTTGTGGGTGTGAGTTCAGTGGTACCAGCCGGTACATGACTCCACAATCTGAAATGCTGAGGGTGTGAGTTCAGTGGTACCAGCGGGTACATGACTCAAGGACTTTGTAGCGAATGTCGTTTAAACATAATATTTCTTCAGGAACTTGCCGTTGACGGGCAGCATGAGCAAGTCTCCGTTTTGCTTTGCAAGGCGGTAAGCACCGTTGGAGAATACCGTCTCAATGATAAACGGACCCTCCCACTTTGGCTGGAATTTGCCGGCGGTCTTGTGAGTCATGACCATTGGCCTCCGGACTGCTAAGACGAGATCGCCTACCTGGAATGTTCTGATTTTGACCTTCTTGTTGAAGGCTCCTGAGGTGCGTGCTTGGTATAGCTCGATCCTTTGCTGAGCTAGGAGGCGCTTTTCATCTAAGGCCTCTAACTCTTGCAGTCAACGTTGGTAGTTATCATCGGTTGCCAATTGATGGGTGAGGGCGACACGTAGTGAGGGGATCTGTGTCTCCAAGGGGAGTACTGTCTCACTCCCGTATACCAGGAAGAATGGCATATTTCCGGTGGCTGTTCGGACCGTGGTGCGATAAGCCCATAAGCACTCGCCGAGCTTCTCGTTCCAGTCGTGCTTGTTGGAGGAGACGAACTTCTTGAGCAGTTTGATGATTGTTTTGTTGAACGCCTCTGCTAACCCATTTGTTGCCGGGTTGTACGGCGTCGAGGCGATATTCTGAATACGGTGCTTATCGCAAAACCGATAGAATGCGTGGCTTGTAAACTGCGGACCATTATCATGGATGATCCTTCGGGGCAGTCCAAAGCAGTAGATGACGTGGTTGTTTAAGGAAGCTGATCACGTTTGAAGTCTTGACTTCTGCGAGTGGGACAGCTTCCGCCCATTTAGAGAAGTAATCAGTAATCGCAAGTATGAAGCGATGTCCTCGGAAGGAAGGTGGGGTGATTGGACCAATGATATCCATTCCCCATGCTTCGAATGGCCAGGACGCCACTGTCGGATGTAAAAATTCGGAGGGTTGGTGGATGAAGTCCGCGTGGACTTGGCAAGCTTTGCACTTTCTAGCATAATCTATCGCGTCTGCCACCATTGTGGGCCAATAGTAGCCCATTCGGCGAAGGCGGTCTTGCAGTTTCGGGCCGAGCTGGTGGGCCCCGCAAATACCATTATAGACTTCTCATACGGCTTCTTTGGCTTCTGTGTTTGACAGACACCAAAGCAGTAATCCGTTGTAGGAGCGGCGATACAGCATTTTCGTCTCTGTATCGTAGAAGAATCTGAGGGAACGTCTTCTGATGGAAGTAGCTTCCTTTGGGTTCTCAGGCAGGATGTTGTAGACGACGAAGTCGATGAATGGTTGTCTCCAATCTGGGGCGTCATCGATCGTCTGTGCGAAATAACTTGCGATGAATTGCACATTATTTTTGGGACAGACCAGTTCATGGCCTATCACTTCCACTGATTGCCGATCATAATTCGGAACTGCTAGGGAAGCGGCGAGACCAGCTAGGGCATCGGCTTCAATATTTCAAAGTCTGGGGACGTGCTCGATGAAGAACCCCTCAAATGCCAAGATGATATTGATCGCTATTTGATGATAAGGGATCATGTCTTCATGGCGTACCTCGTACGAACCCCGGATCTGATTGACGATTAGTTGGGAATCGCCGTACGCTTCAAGGTATTCTACCCCCAGCTCTCTTACAAGTTGGAGGCCAATGACCAGAGCGTTGTACTCGGCCACATTGTTAGAACAGGGTTCAGTGAGGGAATAAGCGCGGTTAATCACCAATCCGAAAGGAGAGATTAGTACTACTCCGACTCCGACGACTATATTGCCTTTAGGTCCGGTCCTCGAAGCGCCGTCGAAGAACATTCGCCATATATTTTCGTGGGAGGTTGTATGCGAGTCGGCGACCTCATCTAGGATCTCTTCGTATATCCTGGAGGACTCCGAGCCTGGGTGGGCTGCCAAGAAATCTGCCAGGGCTTGACCTTTAACTGCCTTTTGGGGGATGAAGATCATATGATAAGGGGACAGCAGTATTGCCCATGTAGCGAGGCGAGAGCTGAGTGCCCCTGGTTTAGTCATGAGGACCCTGAGAGGGTTAACTCGTGAGATCACATGTATCGTTTGTCCGATGACATAGTGCCGCATTTTCTGAATGGCGAACACCAGAGCGAGGCATTCCTTCTCCACAGCGGTGTATCGGTGCTCTGGTCCAATCATCATTCGGCTGAGGTAATATATGGCCTGTTCATGGCCTTCATCGTTATTCTGTGCCAGCAGAGCACCGAGGAAGTGTTCTATTGCTCGTACATAGAGCAGAAATGGTTTTCCAGGGACTGGGGCTACCAAGATCGGAGGATTTGACAGATATTCTTTGATGCTATCGAAAGCACGCTGGCATTCTTCGTCCCATACGAATGAGACTCCTCTCTTCATGAGGTGCGTAAATGGCCGGCATCGCCCGAAGAGGTTGGAAATGAACCTTCTGATGTAAGCTAGCCTTCCCTGAAGGCCTCTGAGTTCGCGGAGATTTCTCGGGGGACCCATCTCCATGATTGCTTTTGTCTTCTCGGGGTCTACATGGATACCCTTTGCAGTGATGATGAAGCCTAAGAACTTCCCGCTAGATACGCCCAGGAAGGACTTCGTAGGGTTCATCTTCAAATTGTGCGTCCGCATTAGGTCGAATACCGTCCTTAGATCCTGCAGATGGTCTCCTTTGCTACGGTTCTTGACGGCTATATCATCAACATAGCACTCTACCGTCTTGCGTAAGTGGTCTCTGAAGATGATGCTCATAGCTCTTTGATATGTGGCGCCAGCATTCTTTAAACCGAAAGGCATGACTATGTAGCAGTACGTGCCAATCGGTGTTCGGAATGATGTATGCTTTTCGTCGTCGGGAGACATCTTGATTTGGTTGTATCCCGAGAAGCCATCCATGAATGACATGCGCTCAAAGCCGCAGGTATTGTCGATCATGATGTCTGTGATAGAAAGGGGGAATTCATCTTTGGGGCATGCCTCGTTCAGATTACGGAAGTCGATGCAGATTCGAATTTTCCTATTCTTTTTTAGGACAGGTACTATATTGGCGACCCAATCGGGATGTTGCTCCTCACGAATGAAGCCGCTGGCTATTAGTTTGTTGACTTCAGCTTCGATCACGTCCATGATGCTTGGACGGAAGCGTCGCTGTTGTTGTTTGACTGGCTTTGCATCTGGCCGAATATTGAGTTTATGAAGAGCGATGTCAGGATTTAACCCTGGCATGTCTTCATAGCTCCAGGCGAACACATTAATGTACTCCCTGACAAGTTCTAACAGCGACTCTCGTTCTTCGTTGGTTAGGCTTTCACTGATGAAGATCGGTTTTGGAGAAGATTCGCTGCCGAGATCCACTTGTATGACCTTATCTTCAGTAGGAGGTTCTCTCAGTTCGAATCACTTTTCCCATTGCGCGTCTAATTGCTAGGCCCATGGCTCTAGCTCGAGGATTTTGGGGATGTCTTCGTCTTCCTCGTAAGCGTCGACGAACGTCATGTTGACTGACATGACTTGTCTGAACACATCTCCGATGCTGGTATCTGAGTCAGAAGTTGGCAATCCGGTTGAATACGACTGCCAGTCGCATTCTTCATCTGAACTTTCCGGGGTCGTAGTAGGCATTACATACCCTAACCCGCATCGAGTTTTGTTATAGTAGTTCTATGGTTTGCCTGCCGGGGCTGGCGGCTTCAAAGGTAATCGTCGTCCAGTGTCATAGTTCAATCCTGGCGTAGTCTCTAGATCATACCCCTGTTTCTGCATGAGATATTTGGATTGAGGGCTATAGAGATACAGAGGCAGTCTCCCGGCATCTGACCCGAGGTCGTCTTCTTCTATGGTGCGGGGATGAGGGTTGTTCGTCCGGCCGAAGATGACTGGATGATCCCCTCCCTTGTTTATTCGGTAGGCGTCTTCTACTGGAGTAAGCTGGATTGCGGTGTACACATTTGTCACCTGTGTGTGTAGGTGAGCGCCTATGCCGTGTTCCATAGCATACATCGTACATAGCTTATTGAGCTCGATGTAGTTCAAAGATAACCCTTTATTGATGAAGTAAGGTATCTTTTCTAGGGGGATTACATCATCAGCGGAGGGGACATTAGTGTGGGCGGCCACATACTTGGCTAGCTCCGGTTCCTCTTCGACTACCCCCTGTGTGAACGAAGACTGAGAGGACGACCTAGGAAGCTTGATCGTCAGTGGTCCAGTTGATGGAGCAGAGCGTGGAGTAGTTGGCAGACTGGCGACCCCCAGTTTGGCATTCGATGTGGAGCGAGGAGTGGCTGGTTCGCTGGAAGTGTCAGACCTTGCATCGAGGCAACAACCTTTCTTGGGAAGGCATATTGTCAATGGCCTATCCGAGGGGTTGAGCTTCCCTATTTGTGGTTGACTGACTCTTGGTAACCTGATTGTTAGTGGCTCCATTGTGGGTCTCGGCACTTGGCCGGATCTCGGCAGCCGGATTGTCATCTGCTCCTCTTGCGCCGAGAGGCTGATCGCGTCCTTCCGCAGAGTGGCGGTGCGGGGTACAGACTTGCCCAGTTTGCGAGCTTGGAGGTGGATCGTCAGGGGTCCTTCTGATCCCATGGCTGTCTCAGTATGAGCTTGTGCGTCTCCTTCATCCAGGTGCCTCTTCGACTTTTCGTATAAACAGGAGTTCGAGTAGTAAGATTCGACCCCTTTGAAGGGATCGATATCAGCAAACTCTGTCTTCACGAAGCCGTATTTGTCGACATATTTGAAGTACTGGTGTAGCGTGGAAGGCACGATCATATAATCGTGTATCCATGGGCGCCCCAAGAGGATGTTGTAAGAAGTGTCTGCATCTATGACGTAGCAGGTGACCTCGGATTGGAGATCGCCAATCTGACACTTCAGACGAATCTTCCCGATAGGGTAGCTCCTGTCCGAATTGAAACCGCTGATGGCGGTGCTTGTAGGTGTTAGGCGATGCATTGGGATGCGGAGATGATGTAGCAGACCTTTCGGGATAATGCTTATGGAAGAGCCAGGATCAATGTGCATCCGATCCACCTTCACGTCGTCGATGTATCCCGTGTAGTATAGCGGGCGATTATGTAGGTTGGTTTTGATGAGCATGTCCTGCGGAGTGAAGACGATGTTGGGCATTGCTCCCGTACAGGCACTATCTTGGAGATCCATGGTTGAGTCCTCCCCAGTGAGGTTAGATTGAGCGAGATAGGCATCGGCATTTTGGAGTGCTTCGCTCAATGCAATACGAACGTCTTTGGAGAGCCTCAGGAGTTCATATAATAACAATTTGGCCGGAGTGTTAGCCAATTGTGCTAAGATGTCAAAGTTGTAGGGCCTCTCTAGCCCTTGGGCTGCGTCCTTTCGGAGAGATTTGTCGAAGCGAGTCTCCTTCGGCCTAGGCTTGTCGGTCGTCGAAGGCTGAGCCGGTCCCAGAGCATCAGTTGCAGTGGGTTGATAATTTTCAGCTGGACTATCAACCACAGGTTGGGATTGCGCTCCGGACCGCGTGACGACGGCTGTAGCTTCCTCGTTGTCTGCTGAAATTGTGCGACAGGTCTTGATTTTTCTACTCTTTTTGTTGGTAGGAGATGGTGTGGGCCGAGTTACTTCTGACACCAAGTCTGGATGGACCCACATGACCTCTCCTCTTGAGGTGGTGAGAGGTACTAGACCAGCAGCTTGTTCTCGGGGCGGAGGAAGATTGGTAATCTCCATTGTCGCGAGAGGAACGGGAATTATCCCGTCTTGGGTCTCCGTTGGAGGGAAGTTGCCGAATTGTACGGACACCATATTGGCTGCTACGGTTACCTCTTCGAAGTCGATGGCCAGAGCGTTCGAATCGATGAGGCTTTGGATGTACCATTTTAGTTGGTAGCAGTCATGTGTAGCGTGGTGTACATAACGGTGGTAATGGCAGAACTTCGGGTTCTCCAAATCAGCCGGCCGAGGCTCCCGTCTTGGTAGAGAAAGCTGAATTCTACCTCCTTATATAAGCATGTCTAAGATAGGCTTGACGTGGCCGTCTTCGAAAGAGTAAGTGATCTGAGGCCATTGCTTGTCTGCTGGCTGCGGCTCGGGCTTCTGGGCCGTGTCGGCCACCATAGCCTGTTTTCCCTTACTGTCCCGATTGTTGGAGGGGTTACCCCCATTATCGTTGTTGAGACGCTTGCCCTTGTTTTCTCCTTCTGAGATGTGCAACCCCAGTTGGCGGGCCTTCTTCAGTCGTTCTTCAGCGCTTGTGGCGCTGATGATGAACGCCTTCCAATCTTTGAATTGACTCTCGCCCATCCAGAGACTGATCGTTGGAAGCAGTCTCTTTTGGCAGATTTCGATCAAAGAAGAATCCGGATTTTCGGAAGGTAGCTTCATGGCGGTCTGGCGGAACCGCTCGATGTAGTTCCTTGTTAGCTCCTTCTCTCCTTGGACGACGTCCATGAGAGTGGACATAGTGATGTCTTGTCCTACTTCATAGAATTGTTCCAAGAACATGTGCTTGAAGCCAGCGAAGGAATGGATGCAGTTGTCCGGTAGATTGCGGTACCAATCAAAGGCGACTCCTTCCAATGCTCCAATGAATAACCGTGTGAGGATCGCATCTTCATGGGGCAGATGGTCGGTGGTGACCTCAAAGTAAGTGATGTATCGACTTGCTGAGGTTTTGCCATCATACGGGTTGATGTTGAACGGCTTATACCTTGGTGGGAATGGAACATCCCTCCACTCAGCAGGATATGGTTGCCGTATTCTGAGATCTTGAGCGTTTTCTCGGACATGAAACATGGTACGAAACTCTTGGACCTCTCTTCTTACTTCTCGGGTCTCATCTGTCGCGGCGGGGGCTGTTATTTCGGAAGGATTATTGCTCGGGTTTGGTGCCGCTGAGTTCGAATCTATATTGACCGCGGGGCCTGTGTTTGTTTGACCAGGCGCTCCTCCTTGTAAAGTGGGCAGGGCCGCTTTAATCTTGTCTACAAACTTGACCAAAGCAAGTAATATGGCTTCGAGACTGTCGATGCGCTGGCGATCACTGGAACCACCTTGATCGCTGTCCGTCATGAACACCGTTCTTACGTGAGGAGTGATAGAAGGAACGGTGGAGGATGTGCCCTCTGAGTCATACCCATGCACCGAGAAGTCATCGGGATAGGTGGGAATGTTCTCTTCGGGCTCGGACTCGGAGGGAACGGTATCCCCAGCTTCAGAGCTTGCCTTGTCTTGAGAGTTACGGATGTCCTCGGGGGCATCAGCGTCCGTTGCTCCTGATGGAAGAGTTGTTTGTGCGGACTCGATTCCTTGGAACATCGGATTGTTGCGGATGTTCGGAGGAGTGTTAACCCCAGTTCCTTCAACCCCCAGCGATGTGGATGATGAATTTCCTATCGAGGTAAATTTCGTCTTTGAACGGGTGTGTTGGAATACACCAGTGGAGGGCAACCGTTTAGACGACAGTTTCTTAGTTGTAATGGTTGATATCTTCGGACTGGAGACGCTCGTTTTCTTCCTCCTCTCTTCGGAGGGAACTTTTTGAGCAGAATTGCAGGAGACAACAGGAGGTGCCTCATCTTCTGAGTTTGGGTGCTGTAGCCTTTCGAAGGCGGATGGCCGAGCTTCCGTCATTGCCGCGTTGTTGCAGCAGCAATTGACGATGATTTGGGTGCAGCGATGTCCAAGCGAGGACTCTTTGCACGCCGACACTCCTTCTCTTTTCTTGCGTTTGTGGAGGATCGTCTCCCGCAGGTCAGAGGAACCACTCTGTCTGTTTGCTGCGGGGGGCTGGACTTGAGTGGTTGTATACAACTTTCCATCCGAGGCCCGTGTGATAGTCAACGGGACGCTCCGATAGTCAGAGGTTGGGATAGCTGACTGGGCTCGATAAGCCCGCGCTGCCCTAGACTTCCTCCTTCTAGCACTTGTGGGTGCGTAATAGGAGGAGTCCAAGTTGAATGCCACAGAATCTGGCTTATCATACAGAGAATCATCAGGGTCGGGACCGTATGAGAGACGGTCGAAGACCGATCGAGAGAAGCGTGGAACGGACGCTATGCTGCCAGAGTTGGATACCGTACAGGCTGTCTGCATGCGGTCATCTTCTGCTGTCGGATGAGTTGTCTTTGGGCGGTTAGGAGTCACGACCGTACAGGCTGGCCGCATGCGGTTGGCAATAGTGGCCGCATGGGTTCTCTGCAAGCGGCTGCCTCCTGTAGCCTCATGTGTTTCATCCATGTGATTGGCGACTGTAGCTGTATAAACTATACGGCTGCCAGATGTGATCGCATGATTCTTCTTCATGCGGCCAGCGACTGTGGCCGTATGGGCTTTGTCCCTGCGGCTAGCGGATGTGGTCGCATGAGCCTTTTTCACTCGGCTAGCACCCCTGTGCGGCTCAGTTCGCGTAGAGTTTCTCTTTGCCTCTGCAAGTCCAGCATCATAGTATTTTCTTCTGCCGGACTTGGAGACAGCAGAGTTGTCTACGGTCTAAAGTGGGGCCGCAGAAGAGTCCTTCTCACCGTCTTGAGCAACAGAGGGTACACCGTCGGGGGCTTGGGGAGGAGCAAATGATTTTAGCCTCCACTCTCTGCGAGCCTTTGTCGTGCGGGTGCACTTCTGGACCGGGCCAGCGCTTCCTTCGGAGCGCATCTCTTCAAACGCTTGTTGGTCGAAGCGGACGACCATCTTTTGTTGCGTGGAGCCAAGTTTGGCTGCATCCGATTGCGTCACCAACTCCTCAGCCGTGGAGAAGTTTGTCCCCAGCAGAGTCGCCATCGTGTTTGCCATTGATTGTAAAAGTACAGAACAATTATCGGAGGACTGAACTTAGACTCACAATACAAACTCGCTTGTACAAAGAAAGCCTAGGGACGAAAACCTAGGTACAGCAATCTAAGTACAATTGTTTATTTTAGATTCTGGGGGATGACGATAGAGGCTCGGGAAGGCGACGGCAGCCCTGCCTTACTCCTTGGACGATCGGTATGCAGCCTTGGCTCCTTATGAAAAGATGGTTGGCGTTGACGAAGAAGTGCTCTTTTTGCTCCTCTGTTGCTCTCCTGGCTTCTCTCTCTCTCTGTGTGTGTATTCTCTCTCTGACTCTGTATTTTTTTTTATTCTTTTGTTGCCGGTCCTTGTGTAAAGAAATGATGCTGGCTATTTGTAAGAGTGGGGTATGATCATTAGGGTTTGCTAATGATCATTGTTTTGGAATGTTGGCGCTCCTTCAATCTATCTGAACCCTTGGTCCTGATTACAATGAATCTCGGCCATTAATGAGGATAGCACCGAATCTTGTGAGCAATTAATGTTGATTGCTTTAAATCTTCATGATTGATTATACCAATGCCCGATTGCTCGCCACGTGTCCTATTAGCTTGATGATAAATGATATGCCTTGATCTCAGTAATTATGATGATGATGTCAAATATATTTGTTGAGATTCGGTTAAATCGTTGATTGATCCGATGCCATGTGTTCTGGTTGTGGGTCCTGCCAGAGCCGCATAGGATGGGCAACACTTGAACCACAGGGAGATACTCTTCGTGAGCCGCATAGGACAATGCTTCATCGAACCGCAGGGAACGAACTCTCAATGAGCCGCATATGCATAGTCTTTGCGAGCCGCATGAGCTAGCGTTGTATTTGAACCGCAGGGGCTGAGCTCTCAGTGGGCCGCATATGGCTGATTTCTGCTAGTCATATAGGGTGACTTCTCAATGAGCCGCATGAAGCTGTTCCCTATTTAAGCCGCATGAGATTTGCCACGTGGCAACCTAGGATTTCTGACAGATCGGGTCAGAGATCTTCTTCTTTTCCCGAAGCGTCTGTCATTATGGCAGAGCCATTATGACACTTTATGCCAGAGCCGCCACAGTCGTCAAATCGTGTCAGAGCATTAAATGAGGTCACTATTCAAAGGGCCAGCTGTAGGAAAGGATCACAGGGGGACACGTGGCATGGATCGAGCCGCATATTCCTGCTGAACCGCATACACTCTCGAGCCGCATGAGACAGAGAGTCTTACTTTGAACTGTATAAGACAGCTCCCATATGAGCCGCATGGGCTTTGTACCCGGAGCCGCATGGACCATTATTCTGATATTTTCCATGCTTCTACAGTATATATGTAGTTATAAATTGGTTAGCTAGTATATGTAATAGAGTCTACAAATAATATGTATATTTATGGTAGATATGTTATCTTAGAATTAGTATTTATTTTAGTTTATTTATATTTTAGGAGTTTCTGATCATTCGACTACAGTTGGAGCTAGACCTGATTTATTTTTGTTCCAAAGTTCTAGGCAAGATACCTTGTCATTCTTGTACTATTTAAATTTATGATATTGTGATGGTGTTGATAGTGTTATTCACAGTGGGTGCGTCCAAGACTTGGATGTCCTCGGTATTGTCATCGATGTTCGTGTACATGTGTTTGACTTACGTGTATAGAAGATGTACCCGGTTTGTGTGAAGTTGTTTCTAAATGACTTATATGCCTTGTCACGTATCATACACCACACCGTGAGTGGATTCATTGTGTTGGCATGGGCTTACGCACTTGATTGATCACCGGTGCGAGCGGTATGTGTGTCGGTACATATATGGATTAGAGTGAGTCTAGTTAGTGACTTGAATTGAAATATGGATTATTGGAGTCATGGATATAACTAGTACAAGACATGGGTAAGGAAGAGTAGGCGTGTGTGGAAGCCACATATTTGTCTTATGGCTTCCCAGTTATGGGTGTACTGCTAGAGGAATTCGGCAGCGATCGCTGACTTATCGTCAGGATACGGTCAGGAGGTATGTTAGTAATATATAAGTCTTTAGTGGATACTGTGCTTTATTCCTTTACTTACTCATATATACCAAAGTCTTCTTCGACTTGCATGCACATAGATGGTTTGTGTACTCTTGTTTATTTGTTATTTATTCACTTCACATTATGGCATATTCTTTTGTATCTAGCTACGTCCCTATGAGGACCTAGTGATCTCTCCAGGTTGTTGCTGAGCTTATAATATAGACAAGTGGATGATTTCATTTCAGTTGCAGGGTTCAGGTATCGTTTGTAGTCTCATATTATCATTTTCTCTTGCTTTCTATTTCCTTTCCTGTCATTTCTTGCTTATTAGCCTAGTTTTGCAAACTTATGATATTCTCGAGTTTGCTCGAACATGCGTATTATAGGCAGCCGACTATATTATATGATGTTCATTCTTGTTTTATTTACCTATATATGGATTGAGACATAGTCGACACAGAATAGGTTTAGTTTAATTTTATAGCATACTACGATTAGGATAAGTCCATTAAATTGGGACACTTATTCTAGCTGTATAGCTAGCATTAGGTTCTTATGTGTTTTGGAACAGGGGTGTGACCTAGGGTCGCACAGTCTTCATTAAAGGCATCGACAACTCCTTCATCCTCCTCTAATCACGATTTAAATGCTTATTTGGAATGCTCGAGGTATAGCTCATCTAATGACTCTTAAAAGACTTAAATCTCTCTGTAGATCCAACAAGGTCGTACTTTTGATTTTTATTAAACCTAAAATGATGTTCGATAAGCTATTTTCTTACCAAATGAAGCTAGGGGTCCAGCAATATTTTGCCAATATCTGGGTCATAGCACGGTTTCATACTAAGGCGACTGTTATTGACTCCTTTGATCAAGCTATGAATATTACTATTTCAAATCCATTAATCCCCTCCCTTGCTATGGTCTCAGCTGTGCATGGTATTAACACTAAAGAAGGCCGACGCTTCTTATTGGAGCATCTCTCACATTTGCAGTCCACAGCTTCATTGCCTTATGTTATTGGAGGGGACTTTAATGCTATAAGTAATCATGATGAAAAGTTTAGTGGCCGTCCTCCTAACATGGTTTTTATTACCGAATTTGTGGTGTTTCAGTTGTCTGTGGGTCTCTTTGAGATTCTTTTTTTAGGAAATTGTTATACAGGGTTAAATGTTAAGGAGGATCTTCACGACAGGGATCTAGGCTGGACCGGGTGCTCCTGGATGCTAAATGGATGGAATGGGCTTGACTCGCCTCCTACATTCATCTTAGTCGTACGGAATCTGATCATGCTCCTCTTCTACTCTCCATTCCAACCATAGCCAGTCAGCCCCTAAACTTTTTTGTTTCTTATCCTTTTGGATGGAACACGAGGAGTTCTTATATATTGTTGCTTCTGCCTGGGCATCAGTCGATTACACTAACAGTCTTGTCTGAGTTGGAAGGTGATTGGGTGCTACCATGAAAGCTTTATCCAAATGGAGCTACTATTTATGTGGTGATATATTCCAAGAGGTAAAAAAGGTAAGGATAAGGTTATGGCAGCCGAGGCGGGATACGAAGCTGACTTTTCTCTCAAATCAGACTAGTTTGAAGCTCAGGCCCAGCTCAAGCAAAGGGTGAGAATAAAAGATGCCTTCTGGAAATAAAAAGTTAGAGTTGAATGGGATGCTGAGGGAGATCGCAATTCGAAGTATTTTCACTCATGTGTTTCTTTCAAAAGACTGCGGCTGCACATCCATTCCACTACCACGGATGAAGGTGGATACATGTCCAAGCTTACAAATATCCAACAAGCTGCTAATGACTTCTACAGTAAGCTATTTACACCTTCTCATGTGGTTTTTAAGATGATTTCCTCTCCAAGATTCCTCTGCTGATATTTAAGGTGGACATTTATTCGTTGATAGCGAAGCCTACTTTGGAAGAGCTTCTCGATACGGTTAAAAGCTTGGAACATAATAGCTTACTATAGTCCAGATGGGTTTCCACAAACTTTATTTAGAAGTTGTTGGAATATAATAGGCCAAGACATTCTTGACACTGTCCACCTCTTTTTGGATGCATTTACAATCCCTAAAGCCATCACTAGTACACTGCTCCTTCTAATACCCCTGAGGAACGACCCAAAGACGTTCTTTGATTACAGACCAATCAGCCTATGTAATTTTGTGAACAAGTCTTTCTCCAAACTTCTGTCTAGAAGACTAGTTGCTATCCTGCCTCGTCTAATTTTTTAGGAGCAAAGTGGTTTCATTAAGGGAAGAAAAATTATTGATAACATAATCCTAGCCCAAGAAATGCTCAACATGCTACATCACAAGTAGTGGGGAGGTAATGCAGCCATCAAGCTTGATATAGCAACACCTACGATCGCGTTAACTGGGTGTTCCTTACGCGCATTCTTCGGGCTTTCAGTTTTTGTGGCATTTGGGTGGATTAGATCCTTCACTTGGTGAATAATATCTGGTTGTCTATATACAAAATGGATGTACCTCCGAATTCTTCCAAGTTTTGTATAGCCTTCGGCAAGGAGATCCTTTCTCTCTATCCCTCTTTATCATAGTTATAGAAGCACTGAACAGGTGCCTCAATAGATTGGGCGCTACTTCTGGATACTGCATGTAAAGCTCAAGTCCCAAAATACGTAGGACTAGGTATGTAAATATGCCAGTCGTATAATAAATATACGTAAGCTGTAAATATAGTATAATCATGGCTAACTAATCTCATCCACAAAGATAAAAATAAATATTTTTATTAATCATTTATGATAGTCATTTGAACAGGTTGTTGGATGGAGACAAATCCATTACCAACATGAAATTAGAAAGAAGAAAATAGCAAAATAAAGAATACAAGCGACGAGCGTAATCCAAGAGCATGTTCTCCTCGATAGGAATAAGAAGATCACGATCTTGGCTGGACCACCTATGAAATGTAAAGAAAACACGCACATCTGGAAGATCAGTAAGTTCCCAGAGGAACGTAACAAGATACAGAAAATAATGCCAAATAACAAAATGTAAACTGCTCAACAATAAGTTAATCGGATCATAACATGGTCCAATACTCCACCCTTGAATTAGCGTACCATTCCTCCAACCAAACAAGGACAGGAGATGGCACCCTAATCCATGATGAAGTACCTTTCCATGCCATAAATTTGATATAGTATCTAGACCATAACAAGGTTTAATATTTTATCATCGAAGCAGTGAACCACACCTACAACAAAACAAGGACAAGGTGTGGCACACTAGTTCGCGACAAAATATTGTTCCAAGCCGCAATCAGGTATAAGTACACAAACCAAAAATACATATACCTAACGGATAAGGTATCCTAACCAGCCTATGAGAATGCAATTTAAGAACAAACCTCCAACGTATAGGCTCTCTAGCTAAAAGTAGAATCGGCATAGTCCCCACTTGGGCACCTTGGGCCTAAGAGCATAACGTTTAGTGAAGCGACAGCGGCCGTCAGTAATAATAAGAGCATAATGCTTCGCAGAATGTCAGTGGCCGTCAGTAGCAATAAAATGGTCGTCTACCCGCATCTCCGGTGGGACGTACGATCGCAAAAGGTAATATGCATGGTAGCCCATACACTAAGGAAATGTCCTCCCAACCCCATTCCTATATATATTGTATCCACAACACATGTAACCTCTATTAATCGCTAAGTCAAACTAATCATGCAAATACTATTAGCGGTTAATCCTATTGCACGGTTATGCGTACTGGTGGCCAGCCAGCTACGCAAGTCCGAGATCTATATGTGATTTGCGACTTCGTTGTACAAACGTGTCAAGGCCAATGAATGCAACATAAACAAGGGTGGTCTCTTAAATTTAGGTTAAATATGCATAAAAATAAATAAAGATGTAATAAAGACATAAGCAAACCGTAATTACATCTAAACATAATTTAAAAGAACAATTTTATATTGCAAAAATTTAAATAATAAATAAATGCATACAATAAAGTAAGCTGAAGTAAATGAACATCAATGGCAAGGGGTCTTGCCTAGTAGTGACGCTCGGTACGGTGCGATGATCACGATGGCACAAAATTGACTAGGTGTCAAAATATATAATATGATTAGGCAGTCCAATTAGCTAGGATCGACGTAAGAAAGTCCAGTTTTGTAACAGAATAGAAAATACGATTAGGCATGGCCAAGGATCGATTTGAAGGGAATTGGATATATATAATACATATTATACTTGAAAATATATTTTATTCATTAAAAATACATTTTTTGGATTAATACTTAAAATAAAAATTGTCCTTAGGAAAAAATACTCTAGTTTTGTCAAAATAAAATTTTAGGTAGGAAGCTATATTTTTAATAATCAAAATAAATATTTGAAAAGGCTAAAAAATCATTGTATATAGAAAATATTTTTAGAAAAATATAAAATGTAGAAAATGATTGAGAGCTGAAAACTAAATTTTATCAAAATAATTTTAGGTCAAAATAATATAGTAGTAATTTTAGGGTTCCCAACCAATTTTTTTGAAATAGATATAGGGCCAAGCCCTAAAACAATATTTTTGTTACAATATTTTTTTGGAAAACTAATATTAAAATTCTCAATATAACTAAGTACAATAAAATAACAATAATATTAAAAGTGAGAATAATGAAAATAGAAATAATAATAATGATAATAATAAAAATAATAATGAAATTTGCTTTCTACAAAGTTTAGGCATGTATATACTTATTGATACTTAGTAATAGAATATTGGTAACTATATTACTAAACTTATAATAATACATGTAATATAATGTGACTTACTCTTTTGTACTCGAATAGGAAAGAGAAAGTAAAATTAAGAGATGGGAGAAGACCTGGGGAGAGAGAAAGAGAAGGTTGGCTCGCCCGACATGGAGAAAGGCTCGGAGCAGATCTGGGGAGTCGGTGGAGTGGTGCCACAGCACTAGATGGCGCTAACACGGGGTGGCGCTCGACGGATCTGGGCACGGCAAATGAAGGCGTTGAAACATCTCGTCGACACAGATTCGGGGTCGCAGCGCTCAGTCGAGGTGGCTCGCGGTGGATTTTGGCTTGGCCACGGCACAGGGAGCGGTACGGCTCGGGAAGGTCAGGTTCAGGTTAGTGCTAGGGTTTGCTTTATCTTTCTTTTTTATGGTGGGTATGGGGTTTGTAGGCGGTAGGGTTGGCCGGAGTGACAAGGATCGAGCGGTGAAGTCTAGTGGTGTTGGTGACGAAGCATGGCGGTTAATGGTGGAACATTGGTGGGGAGGTGCTTTTGAGGAGGTGAAGGTAGGGTGTGATGGTGGTTATAGGGTTGTAATGGTGGCAGTGGCAGAAATTGGCCTACTTGTGATCGATGGTAATGGTGGAAGGAACGCGGTGGTTCACAGGGATGGAGGTGGCTGGCCGCTAGAGGAAGACAATGGTGTTTCTTGGGATGGGGCTGCAAGGAGGAGGCAAGTTGGTCGGGAAGTAGGAGTAGGATTGTGTCGAGTATGTCCAACACGAAAATTAGGTTCGTATGCTGGATGTCACGGGGTCAAGGTTGTGTCCGACACGTCGGAGGAAGATGGATGTATATGTAAACATACATTATAGTGGAAAGACATCCGGGGTCGGATCCGAGCCCAACACAGGCTGACACGGAGAAGATAGACACGAACACGATACACACAATTATGAGAATTATCGTGGAGAACAATTTTGGAGAAAAATAATAGGAAGGCTCCCATGTATATATGATGGAGGAATCCTACCCACTAGATAAATCTCACATTAATTTAAACTAATTAAAATCATTTAATAGATTCAATCCGAATTAAATCCCCATAAATAATCAAACATTTAAAATACCTTTTTATAAATAAAATAAATTAAAATATTGTTTCATAATTTAAAAATAATCCAAATCTCTTTTTCAAAAATAATTTTTTTACAAAACATGAATTTATTTTCATGTACCTCGCATGTAAATAATACAAAATATTTACATAAATATTATTTTCAAAATTAGTACCTATATTTGTATAACAAATAAAATAGTTTTTTTATAATAATAAAATATATAAAAATATAGTTTTGGACTAAAATTCGGAAGGACAACTTTTACATAAAAATTACAGGAAAAAATATTTACCATATATGTGTTTCAAGATAAAATATTTGTTTTTTATATTTAGTAAAAACTTGTATTTTGTATAAAAACAATTTAAATACTTTATATATACGTATTCGCACTTGACGTACAAATACCAAAATAAAATAAATAAACAAATAAAGAAAAATCTATAGCAAAATTTAGGGGGTTTATACTTTGGATACTACTCTTCCAGTGGATGCCCTAGAGTTTCTCATCTGCTTATGCTGACCACGTACTTATATTCACATGAGCCAACATACGTTCCATACACAAAGGGCTGTGAGTTCTTTGCGATTACGAGAGTAATTATGGTCAGAAGGTGAACAGAGAGAAATTGGCTATTATCTTTTCCACATATTTCCCCAAGAGAGAGCTTCGGAGATTCAAGAAGTTACGGGTTATCAGAATCAATATCCCCCTTTCAATTATCTAGGGTGTCCTCTCATGGCAGAAAGAAAAAAATTCTTTATGTACAACTTCCTCATCGACAAGATTCACAATCGTATCTCTGGATGGCATAACAAAGTACTATCATATGGAGGTAAACTTGTCGTGATTAAATCGTGTCTCACTTCTATCCCTGTCTATTTCTTGGTAGCTAGCAATCTCTCCAAATTAGTCCTCAGTCATTTAGAGTTTATTCAATAGATTTTCTGGGGCTCAACGAATGGGCTATTAAACATTCATGGCTAGGATGGCCGAGAGTGGCTATGTATGCATAAAGAAGAAGGGGGTCTTGGTGTGAGAAGACTAGAGCATGTTTTTAATATACTTATAGTGAAACTATGGTCAAAATTTTGCTCTACGAATTATCATTGGGTGAAATTCTTTATAGCAAAGTATTGCTCGAAAAAACACCCTAATCAGGTGGAGATCACCTCTTCTACTTCATACATATGGTGAAGGCTTATTCGCGGTAGGGAGCTTAGGGAGCGGTACATTTAGCTGAAGGTTATGAATGAAGGTTCATCCCTGAAGGAAATTGTTCAAAAAAGGTCATGGGCCTATACGTTATGTTTGGCTGTATTTCATCAAAACCAAGGATGAAGTATTCGAAAAGTTCAAGCAGTGGAAAGAGACTAGAGAACAGAACAGGCAGAAAGGTAGAGACGATGAGGTCTGATAATGGTACTGGATATACCTATGGACCTTTCAATGATTTATGTGCTCAAGAAGGTATCGTTCGACATTGGACTGTTAGGAACACACCGCAGCAGAATGGGTTAGCAGAGAGGATGAATCGAACCTTGCTTGAGAAAGAAAGATGTATGCTCTCCAATGCCGATTTAGACAAGGAATGGTGGGCGGATGCTATACACATGGCGTGGTACTTGGTTAATAGATCACCAACTCTGGCTATAGATTGTAAGACTCCATATGAGGTGATGACCGACAAACCAGCAGATTATAGCACTTTGTGCGTGTTTGGATGCAAAGCTTACAATCATGTCAATGAGGATAAGTTGGACCTAAGAGCCAAGAAAGCAATATTCTTGGGATATGCATAAGAAGTGAAGGGCTACCGTATGTACTGCTTGGAGGATAAAAAGTTCTTAATCAGCAGGGATGTCACATTCGACGAGGCTTCAGTGTTCAAGAAGAGTGAGTCTGATTATGATGGTGGTGTATCTAGCAAATCTCAAATATTTGAGATTGAGTCATCTGAGGATGCATCAGATGAGGTGGAGGTTTCTGAAGATATTCATCAAGCCCCACAAGAGCGACAACCAAAGGATGAGCAGCACCAGCAGCAAGATTCCTTGGCCACCACTAGGCCAAGGAGGTCAGTCAAGCCAGTACATATATATGGATTTAAGGAACCGGTAAAGAATTATGGACAGTTAATGTGGTAGCATATGCACTACCAGTGGAGGATGACAAGCCTATCACATTCAGACAGGCGGTCAAAGATACTAGCAGCGAGAACTGGATAGTGGCTATGTAGGAAGAGATTGAGTCTCTCTACAAAAATTGTACATGGGATCTGATTCCATTGTACAAAGGCAAGAAGGCTATAGGATGCATGTGGGTGTACAAAAAAAGGAAGCTTCTCCAGAGTCAGGTGGCACTCAGTTCAAGGCAAGATTAGTGGCAAAGGGCTTCGCACAGAAGGAGGGAGTGGACTACAATAAGATCTTTTCTCCGGTGGTCAAGCATACTTCTATTTGCGTATTGTTGTGCTTGGTAGCTCATCATGATCTCGAGTTAGAGCAACTCAATATGAAGACAGCATTCTTGCATGGTGGTCTTGATGAATAAATTTATATGCATCAACATGAGGGCTTCAAGGTGGTTGGCAAGGAAAATCATCTGTATTTGTTGAAAAAATTATTGTACAGGTTGAAGCAGTCACCTCGACAGTGGTACAAGCGGTTTGACACCTTCATGACACGGCATGATTTCACTCGAAGTAAGTATGATTGTTGTGTTTACTTTCATAGACTTCGTGGTGGAGACTATATCTATCTACTGCTTTATGTGGATGATATGCTTATTGCCTCAAAAAGTATGGTAGATATAGATAAACTGAAATCTTAACTTAGCTTGGAGTTTGAGATGAAAGACATGGGTGGAGCCAAGAAGATTTTAGGGATGGAGATTAAAAGGGAGAGAGAGAAACAAAAATTGTCTTTGTCTTAGAAGTCATACATTAAGAAGATCACTGCTCGTTTTGGTATGGAAGATGCAAAGACTGTTTCTACTCCCTTAGCTTGCCACTTTAGGCTCTCAGCCAAGTTATCCCTTACTACAGAAGAAGAGAATGAGCACATGGTTCGACTTCCTTATACGAGTGCAGTTGGCAGCTTAATGTATGCTATGGTATGCACTCGACCAGATATTGCACAAGCCATAAGTGTCGTTAGTCGCTTTATGGCTAATCTAGGAAAGAAGCATTGGGAGGCTGTAAAGTGGATATTCAGGTACTTCAAGGGCACCACTGATGTGGGATTACACTTTGGTGGAGACATTAGTCAAGTCAGTAGATATGTGGATTCGGACTATACTGGTGATCTGGATAGGCGCAGGTCAACTACTGGATACGTATTTGTTTTGCATGGTGCACCAGTCAGTTGGAGGTCTATATTGCAGGCTACGGTTGCACTATCGATTACGGAAGCAAAGTATATGGCGGTAACAGAGGCAGTAAAAGAAGGCCTATAGCTTCGTGGTTTGATTAATGACTTGGGGGTGAAGCAGGATGTAGTTGATGTGCATTGTGATAGTATGAGTTCTATCCACTTGGCAAAGAATCAAGTCCATCATGCAAGGACCAAGCATATTGATGTTCGCTACCACTTCATACGGGATGTTATAGAAGACGGTGATATTGCACTTGAAAAGGTGCATACCAAGGAGAACCTCGCTGATATGTTGACTAAGGTTGTTCCTGGAGCTAAGTTCCAACAGTGCTTGGACTTGCTCCAAGTCCTACTAATTGCTTGAGAGCCTTTAGGGGACGGACTTGATGAGTGGTTGATTCGGTAAAGCTATGCGGTGGAGAAGTGTCGGCTCAATTTTGTAGCAAAATATTGCTGAGGTGGAGATATGAAGGAAATTGTCCAAAAATAGGTCCATGACATTTTTTGACCATATATATGGTAATCCTATACAAGATTGGATTTGACCATATATGTGGTAATCCTACATAGGATTATGAATATATTTTTTTAGCCTACATAGGATTGGATTTCTATACTATATAAAGGGGTCTATAGGTTCTTCTTGAGATATCTCATTGTGCTCAAGTTGTTGAATATGTTCAACACAAGAGAGCTAAAGTTGTTGAATAAGTTCAACACACACAAAAATTTGAGAGATTTTTTTATCTTTGTGATAGAAAGTTCTTGAGTGCAAGGAGAGAGGTGTTGAGAGCTATTGTAATTCATTTTCTTCTTCATAGTGTAATTAAATCACCCTCATTTATGGAAGTAGGCATATTGGCTGAACCACGTAAATCATTGTCTTTGTCGTTGTAAATTATCTCTGAGTTTTTTGGGTTTATTTCCGATGTGCCACAACAATCCCATTCTTTGAGTAATGGATCCCTGGCGTGGTTGCTTACAGGATGCAAATCAACTCTCATATACATCATATCTATGACTTTGCTAATGAAGAAGGGATGTAGGATCATCAGAAGATAGTCCAACTTTTGGGTAATGATGTTTATGAGGCTATCATGGCTACAGGACTGTGCATTCATAGGGGAACGACACTCTCATATGGGCACTAACCTCTGCTGGTTCTTTATCTTTATCCTCGGCTTGGAATTCTCTCCAATTTCATCATGTGATCAAAAATTCGAACATATATGGAATAGCTGTATTCCAGCTAAGTGGTCGATCTTTCTTTAGAGAATCTTATGGAACAAGCTTCCTACGGACGATAACATTCAAGGACTTGGCTTTGCTCCAGCGTCTTCATGCTACTGTTGTCACCATCGATCGGTGGATAACATCCCCTATATATTTAGGGACGGGTAGATGGCCAAGGAGGTATGGCTATTTTTTCAATGGAAGTTTTGCATCATAGGTCACCTTAAAGGAATTTTCCTACGCTTCCAGATACGGTGGCATAGAAGGTAGAAACATGTACGCAAATTAATGATGGGCACGATGTGCTGGGTTCTCTGGAAAAAATGTAACAAGGCTAGATATGAAGGGTGCAACTACTCCATCCCGCAGATTATAGTTGAAGTCAAATGATAAGTCAGGAAAGCCATGGCCGGGTGCAAGAATTGCTTTTTGATGTTACTGTATCCGAAGTTTGCTTTATGAATAAAATGCATTATTAAAAAAACAATATATATATATATATATATATATATATATATATATATATATATATATATATATATTTTTAATATATATATATTATATATTATATATATATATATATATATATATAATATATATATATATATAATATATAATATATATATATATATATATATATATATATATATATATCCTCCCACTCTGCCGCTCCTCCTTCTCCGTCCTCCTCAGCATCAGCAATGGCGAAACAGACGGAGAAGGCCTTCCTGAAGCAGTCGAAGGTGTTCCTCTGCTCGAAGATAGGGGTGCAACTCGGGCGGGTTGGGTCGGGTTTGAGGTCAACCCAAGCCCAACCCGATGAATCATAAGCCTAGTCCGAGCCCAAGTCCGACCCAACCTCGGGTTTAATATATGAAGCCCAAGACCAAGCCCGGAGGAGCGGGTTGGGCTCGGGTTGGGTCGGGTCCATCGGGTTAATTGGACTCTAATATAAAATTTTAAATAATTTTCAACAAAAGTAATATTAAACACATAATCAAATAACAATCAAGCCTTGATCGTTACAAAATACAAATTGAAATGAGAATTCTTTATAAGGAGTTAAAGAGTTTGGGTGGAGAAATTTAGGATTTCAACTTTTTATTTAAGAAGCATGAAAAATATATATATATAAATTATATGTATTTCGGGTTTCGGGTTCTTTGGGTAACCCGACGCATGAACCCAAGCCCAACCCGATTTTTGATCGGGTTCAAATATTTTAACCCGAGCCCGAACCCGAACCCAAGTATCTTCGACTCTAACCCAACCCATTAGCGGGTTTACCCGATCGGACTCGGGTTTAGCCCGCCCGAGTTGCACCCCTACTCGAAGAAGTCATTGAAGGGGAAGAGGCCAGGAATAGGTGGGAACCGCTTCTGGAAGAGCGTCAGGCTAGGGTTCAAGACCCCAGAGACGCAATTGAAGGTACTTACATTGA
Organism: Iris pallida; assembly: GCA_029216955.1. Taxonomy (NCBI): domain Eukaryota; kingdom Viridiplantae; phylum Streptophyta; class Magnoliopsida; order Asparagales; family Iridaceae; genus Iris; species Iris pallida. The sequence goes on along the minus strand of JANAVB010015397.1, from coordinate 18,507,800 downwards.
CAAGAAGTATCCATTTACTGGTGATGTTTCCATCTGAGGATATATATATATATATATATATATATATATATATATATATATATATATATATATATATATATATATATACCTTCCTCCTCCTTCCACTCCGCCGCTCCTCCTTCTCCGTCCTCCTCAGCATCAGCAATGGCGAAACAGACGGAGAAGGCCTTCCTGAAGCAGTCGAAGGTGTTCCTCTGCTCGAAGAAGTCATTGAAGGGGAAGAGGCCAGGAATAGGTGGGAACCGCTTCTGGAAGAGCGTCAGGCTAGGGTTCAAGACCCCAGAGACGCAATTGAAGGTACTTACATTGACAAGAAGTATCCATTTACTGGTGATGTTTCCATCTGAGGACGTGTTATAGCAGGCATATGCCATAGTGCCAAGATGAACAGAACCATCATCCTTAGTAGAAACTACCAGCACTATGTTAAGAAATATCAAAGGTACGAGAAAAGACACTCAAATATTGCTGCTCACGTGTCCCCTTACTTTCGTGTGAAGAAAAGAGACCATGTTATCATTAGACAATGCAGTCCACTGTCCAAGACTGTGAGGATCAATGTGTTGAGAGGTATCCCAGCTGGATCAACTGGTGGTGGGAAGAAGGCTTCCTCTGCAGTCTAAATATGCATCTTTGCCCTTTGGTGACCTACAGCTCTCACTATCAATGTTAGGAATTATGTGGTCTTTAAGCAGTGTTTGTGCCTGCACACACACACACACACACACACACACACATATATATATATATATATATATCTTCCTCTGCAGTCTAAATCGGCATCTTGGCCCTTTGGTGACCTACAGCTCACTATCAATGTTAGGAATTATGTGGTCTTTAAGAAGTGTTTGTGCCTGCACACACACACACACATATATATATACCTTCCTCCTTTCACTCCGCCGCTCCTCCTCCGTCGTCCTCAGCATCAGTAATGGCGGAACAGACGGAGAAGGCCTTCCTGAAGCAGCCGAAGGTGTTCCTCTGCTCGAGGAAGTCATCGAAGGGGAAGAGGCCATATTATTATTAGCCAGTTCAGTCCACTGTCCAAGATTGAGGTTCAATGTGTTGAGAGTTATCCCAGCTGGATCAACTGGTGGTGGGAAGAAGGCTTTCTCTGCAGTCTAAATCTGCATCTTTGCCCTTTGGTGTCCTACAGCTCTCACTATCAATATTAGGAATTATGTGGTCTTTAAGCAGTGTTTGTGCCTGCACATCCTAATTAGTGTTTTGTAAGCAGCATACTGTTTTTTTCTGTAGGCAGCAAAAAATTTTCATGCCAACCTTGTACTGGTTTTGATCACGAAACAATTATTTTGGTTTGGTACTTTTCTAGTTCATATCATTAAACTTTATTTTTGAAGCCAAAAATTAATATATATAAAATTAAAATTTATATATATATATATATATATATATATATATATATATATATATATATATATATATATATATAAAGAAAAAAGAAAAAAAAAAAAATATATATATATATATATATAATAAAATAGCAGCTCGTATAAATCTGTAACTATAAAAATGAAAACCCATATCGGACGTCGGGGAACCCTGTACCGACTCATGGGTCAAAAGGACAATAATATCCAATGTGCGATCGGGGTGCAACCGTGCAAAAAGAGAAAATAAAAGGAAAAAAACCAAAGCAAAAGCCAAAACGATAGGCCAAAAACAACGCCTAACCCCAACTCTCACATGAGATCAAGGGAGATCCCCGAATCTTCGTGCCGACATCTCGCTAGAACTTTAGCCAATTGTCTCCTGACTACGTCGATAAGCTTCTACGCCGGCCAACCGAGCCCCTCATAGCGTGCTTTGTTACGATTCTTCTAATAACCCAAATGATAGACGCAAACAAAACCTGACAAGTGTGACGCTTGGGGAAGCTCCACCAGATACACAGACGCCCCATGAATGTCTTCCCCCCCCCCCCCCCGGGAATTCCCAGCCTCTTTTCAGAATAATCCTATCTAGCTGAGCTTATTTTTTATCTAGCTAGAACAGATGAGGTATAGTCTCCATCTGACATTGCTCTGCACAACAAAAACATCTCGAGCCCAAGAAGAAACCCAATTGCTGTACATTCTGATTGGTACGAAATTTATCCCTGACCGTCCTCCAAACTAAGATGGACCACTTCAACAGAATGCACCGGAGCCAACATTCCGATGACAACGCATCCCTGAACAACCACGTCCTCCGGATAAGCCACGTCGAAGCCAACAAGAAGTGCCTGCCCACCCCTGGCCCCCATGCTAGTCGATCGGAGCCTCATGGAAGCTCCAGACCTGATTGAAGGAGTAGCCGCGCCTGGTCCTTGCCTAACGCCTCGCAGCACTTCCCCGTATCTCGCCTCCCCGTTTGCCAGAGATCCTGAATCTGTGCCGGCTCACGAGCAGTCAGTAGCTCTTCGCCAAGTAAGTGCTCCGCATCCACCACGGTAGCACCTTCCCCAAGAATGAGCCCAATTTGGGACTCACCCAGGTCCCGGCCCTATAGGAGCCTCCGCCACTAATGCGAAGCTTTCTGTCTGGTGCTCAGCAAAGCAAGAGGGCACAGCTTGACATACTTGGCCCGAATGAACAGACACTAAAGTGACTCTTGAGACCGAAGCTTCCACCACATTTTGATCGAGAATGCCTTGACCACCTCGTCCAATTTCCTGAAGCCCGTACCCCCTTCCTCCTTGGTTCTCAACAAGGAATCCCACAATCTCCATCGGTGCTTGTCCCTAAGATCCTTCTGCCCCAGCGTTGACGCATCCTTCGATGTGGGCCAAAACATGCTGTGGAGGAGAACTCGCAGCCAAAATATGAGTCGGGATAGAGGTAAGGACATGCCTAATCAGGATGATCTTCCCACCCCGGAGACATAATTTTATTGTGCCAACCGTCAATCCTTTTTTGAATCTTCCCGACAAGTGAATTGAAGGCAGAAGTCGGACGGCGTCCGTAAGAGAAAGGACACCCCAAATAAAAGAAAGGAGGGGATTCCACCTGGAACCTACTGCTCCTTTCAAGCTTGCACCTCCAGAGCTCCGAGAATGAATGATGGACATACGCTATCGTCTTCCTTCGGTTAATGGATTGACCCGAACAAGCCTCATATTGCGACAATGTCCCATTCACCAGCGATAGCATTACCTTATTTACCGTATAGAAAATGATCACTTCATCGACGTATGCTAGGTGCATCACCAGGGGGCAGCCCGATGGTATGTAGAAGCGCCCACAGCTTCCGATCTAATCATGGTCCTTGATCCGCTAATGAAAGCCTCCATAGGGATAAAAAAAAATAAGCTCAGCGAGATAGGATTGCCTTGTCGCACTCCCCTGAAAAATTTGAAGAATCCTTTCGTTTCTCCTTTGATGGAGATAGAGAACCAATAGTTGTTAATCAATCTCCATATCTAGCTGATCACTCTTTGTTGGAATTATTCAATAATTAAAGGGCCACACATGTAAAATTAAATGTATTTGGGCTATCTAAATAATTAAGCCAAATTATAGTGGTCTATTTGGAAATTGGCTTAAGGGTATAATTGTCATGGAATTAATGTGTAGATACCGGAGATGATTCTAATTTGATGAGGGGCCAAATTAGAAATATCAAAACATATAAATATATGTATTCATTAGGGTTATGGTCCCCAACTTATACGGCCACCAAAAGAGAGGTTTCTCTTTTTCTCTTCTGTATCCCCATCAACAGAAAGAGAGGGACAAAGGATTCAGATTCCTCTTTGTCATTAAGGGTCATAGCAAGTTGGAAGATCGAACCCCATAAAAGGACGAGCGCTTCAAGATCCATCAAGTCAAGCAATGGATTCAGGTACGCTTTCGTAATTTAATTTTGTTTTTCATCTCATGAATCGACAGGGTACAATAAATTTCTAACAAGTGGTATCAGAGCCTCCTTGTTCGATTTATGAGGTCGAAGTTTCAAAACTAATTTTTGTTCCTATTTAGGAACCCAATATCGTTTGATCTAATTCAAGTGTATCGCGTTGACTTATAAACCACATAACAATTTTGCCATGCCGAAAAAGTATGAATGTACGTAGTTGACTTTTATAAATCTGGGATTAGATATTGGCTGTGGTTTATGATCAATGGTTCAGCGTTTCTAGGAAATTAGTTTCTAGAAAATATGACATAATTTCGAATTGGGCAAGGGATCCCAAGTAGAAGTTATTTTTAGACTCTTACTGAAGTGGTTAGCAATTTCTCTCTCATTCTACATTATTGTGTCTAGAGGTTGTTTCTTTTGTCGTTGGTTTGTATGTCTATGGAAAACTAATAATTTTTACAATGCCAACAGGAAAGTTCTTCCAGTATTTTGTCGACTAGGATGGAACAATACTGGTAGTTGGTACAAATCAAGTGTAGTTTTGAGTGTTCGTTACCTACTACTAGTAAGTTGCAGTTTAAGGAAGAAGAGTCCCACACATAGTATAGCCCAAATTTAAAGGCATCAATTTGTTGGCTTCACCAACTCATTAACTCCAAGTCGGACAAGTAGAATGGAACTCTAAGATTACATAGTTTGTTAATTTTAGAAAATTGATCAATATTCTTTTATTTTACTCCAGCCAAAAGTATGACTTGTTTGGTTTGCCATTTGCTATATATGATACTGCATATCCTAGCTTTCAAAGTTCCAGTGGGAGCTAGCTTCCCATGACTACTTTACGAGTAACAGGTGTACTTAACAATTATTCAAGGATAAATTCCTATGGCAAATTTAAGAGATTATATATTGAATAGTCAACTTGGGCGGCTAAAGCTAGCATGACATGTCTAAATTGTTACCTATAGCTAAGTAGTAGATAACAACATTATTTAAGAGCAACATGTTGGAGTATTTGTATCATGTTCCATATGTTGTTGTTGTTGTTCTCTGGATGCATATTCTCAGTAGATTATTACATGAATTTTATTATGTTGATAATATTCAATTTTGTCAAATTAAAATTCATGCTTATGCTTTTGATTACTTTATTTCAGTAATAATCTTATAAATATGCATGTATATAAGATTTTGGACATGATTCGGTTTTGTAAAATTTAGTCAACATTCAAATTTTTTTGGTGCCTTTTGTGACTAGCAATAGTCATCTAATATTCTAAATAGACCCATTGAAACAAGATGTCGCCAAAGTGACCTCTCTTGCGTAGATAGTCTATGAGGGATGTTGGATGTTTGTGTGTGTATATTCATGCGGGTATTAGTCGGCCCAAAGAAATGTTAATACTTGGCCGAATTGCACACATACTTGTGGTGATAAATGTGTGACAATTGTAAGGTTTACATGTGAATAATAACTCGATTCAAAGATAGGCTTATTATTTGACATGACTTATTGTCAACGTTTGATCATTACACCAAGAGTACCACTTGCAGTTAATATCACTGTCCAAAGACTTGATATTAATGATGTACTAGGTATCTTGAGATGGAATTCACCATTATTTGAATTTGTTTGACTATATTTTACTTAATTAGAGCATATTTGTCTATTTATTTTTGTTCTCTTTACAGTGAATGTTGCTACAATATCTGCCAATAAGAATTTAATTTTCATGCTTAATGGAATAATCTTTAAGGGTGAAAAAGAAAATAAATACAGTAGCTGCTAAGGGTCCAGGTCAAAAGAAACAACAATATAAAAGTAAGGGTTGTTCTTTTGTGATAAGACATGACACATAAGAAAGAAATGTACAAAGTATCACGCATGACGTATAAAGAAATATACATTTCTAATTTTGGTCTGTTCTGAGATTAATTTAGATTTAGTACCTAAAAACACGTGGTGGTTAGATTCTGGTGCTACTACCCACATTAGTGTTTATAGACAAGGTTATCTGAGCTACCGAAGCCAATTGATGGTGAAAGATACATCTATGTGGGTGACGGCAAATCGGTAGAAGTGAAAGCAATATAACATTTTAGGTTATGTTTAGGAACCGATTATTATTTGGATTTGATAGACACTTTTATTGTACCGTCTTTTAGACGAAATTCAGTTTCAATTTCCTTAATGGACAAATCTGGTTATCATTGTTTATTTGAAAATAATAAGTTTAGTCTATCTTTAAATCTAAATATTATTGGTAGCGGTTCACTTAAGGTTTATGATAACCTATATTCATTTAAAACTATTGCATCTTACAATGAAACCTTGCAAGTGGAGTCATGTGGTACTAAATACAAAATTAACAATAAATATTTTTAGTCTCATTATGACATAAGCGATTAGGTCACATCTCTAGAAATAGAATTGAACGACTTGTGTCTGATGAGATTTGGATTTAATTAACTTTATAGACTTTAATGTCTATATTAATGTGTAAAGAAAATACAGACCAAAGTTCAATTGTAAGCAGCTACTTTATTGGCTATGCTGACAAATCAAGGGGTTAATAATTATACGATCCCACAGAAAAGAAAATTTTGAGACGAGAAGTGTAATAGTTTTTGAGGATATTGAGTTTGGGGGAGAAATAATGTCAGGATCATTATCTTTGAGAAGGAATCAATTACGATTCCTACTATCACTTTTGACGATGTGCAGGATTCTATACCTGTCATGATCAAGAAGTGAATTCGAAACTCAATAAGACAATGTCGAATTACCTCTATAAGTCGTTGTTGAGATACCTTAACAACGACAACGTAGCGGCACCCTATTCAAGATAAGGTAATTATTCCTAAGGAACAAACTCAACAACCTAAAGAATCAGTAATATTAAGATGGTCCACCAGAGAAAGGAGAAATATAATTTTGGACAATATTGTCATATTTCTCTAGGAACGTGAGAAAAACTATGGAATATTGGAAGGTGATTCAATCATCTTCCGTCGGGCCATGGAAGTTCCAACTCTTAAAAGTGGATTGAGAAAATAAATAAGGAGTATAAGTCTATGCATGACAATAAAGTTTAGGAACATGTCACATTACCAAAAGATACGAAGTTCATTGGTTGAAAATGGACATTTAAAACCAAGAAAGATTCTCAAGGATAATGTGGAGAGGTATAAAGTACGTCTTGCAGCTAGTGACTTTACTCAAAAGTCAACGATTGATTTTAAAGAGACTTTCTCTTTGGTATCTTTGAAAGACTCTTTTAAAACAATCACAGCACTTATTGCACATTTTGATCTTGAGTTACATTAAATGGATGTCAAAATTGTGTTTCTCAATGGTAACATCGACGAAACAATTTATGGTGCATGCAGAAAACAATGTGTCGAAAGACCCAAATAATATGGTTTGCATATTGACAAAATTTATTCATGGACTCAAGCAGGATTCTCGTCGAATGTACTTAAAGTTTTACCAAGTGATTATCTCATTTGGTTTTGAGATAAACACTGTTGAAGATTGTGTGTATCACAAGTTCAGTGGGAGTAGGAATAATTTTTTGGTTTTGTATATTGATTAAAGTAGTCAATGCAAACCAGGTGACACCTCTCGTTAAAGGAGACAAATTCGGTCTCAATCAAGTGCCATAAGGTTAGCCTTAAATTTAAAAAAATACAATAGATTTCCGTTCATGACCAGCTGTAGGGAGTCTAATATATGCTCAAGTATGTACGCGTCCGGATATTGCGTACATAGTTGGGATGTTAGGAAGATATTTAAGCAAATATGAGATGGATCATTGGGTAGCAGCCAAACTACTTAAGTAATTAATAGATAACAAAGAATTATATGTTCTTTGTAGAAGATCGGATAATTTTGGAGATCATAAGGTATTCCGACTCTGATTTTGCTGGATGCCAATATAGTAGGAGATCCACATCAGGTCATGCTGACTAATGGAGATATATTTTGGATGAGTGTCAAACATGCACTCATAATTTCTTCCACCACGGCAGCAAGGTTTATACCATGCTGTGGGACATCTATTCAAGGAATATGGTTGCAAAATTTTGTCACAAGGCTGCGCCTACAGTACGGTGTTGAAAGACCACATAAAATTATGGTGTGACAATAAATCGGCAGTACTGTATTCCAATAATAACAGAAACTTGTATAAGTCAAAGGATATTGACATAAAGTTTCTAGTTGTGAAGGAAAGAATTCAGAATAGTTATAGTGTTCATATAGCATATTAGGACAAACTCCATGTTCGCAGATCCGCTCACAAAAGCATTATCATCCAGGGTCTTTCATGAGCATACAGCTCATATGGGTGTTATCTTACTTAAGAATATGACAATATAGTAGGAGTTTGTATTTTATGTATTTGAGTGCTATTTGGTTTTGGACACATTTATGTATTAAAGTATTTTGGATATTTATCTGATCAGATATATGAAAATTTAGTTCATTATGTTAAAGTATTGATCTCATTAAAGTTAAGGAGGACCAGTTGGAAATAGACACGTATTGATCACATTGCGTGTAATTTTTATGCTACGCATTCATGATTGATCTATGTCATTTAGTTATATTGGTATATGTGACCATTGATGGTTTAGTTAGGCTATATGTGACGAATGCCGCTTTGATCCTATGTTGATATGGTTAATGGACGAGATTGTCCGGATATACCCTGAGGATTAAGATAACAATTTATGAGCTCACTAAGGTTAACACAATTATAAGGTTACATATGTGGCCAGTGGGAGATTGTTGAAATTATTCAATAATTAAGGGGCCACACATGTAAAATTAATTGTGTTTGGACTATCTAAATAATTAAGCAAAATTAAAGTGGTATATTTGAAAATTGGCTTAAGGGTATAATTGTCTTGGATTAATGTGTAAATATCGGAAATAATTCTAATTTGATAAGGGGCTAAATTAGAAATATCAAAACATATAAATATATGTATTCATTAGGGTTATGGTCCCCAACTTATACGGCCACCAAAAGAGAGGTTTTTCTTTTTCTCTTCTGCATCCCCATCAACAGAAAAAGAGGGACAAAGGATTCGAATTCCTCTTTATCATTAAGGGTCGTAGCAAGTTGGAAGATCGAACCCCATAAAAGGATGACCGCTTCAAGATCCATCAAGCCTAGCAATGGATTCAGGTACGCTTCCGCAATTTAATTTTGTTCTTCATCTCATGAATCGACAGGGTACAATAAATTTCTAACACACTTTCATCAAAGCCAAACCATCTCATAATCCAAATGAGATGCTGCCAATCATGTTTATCATAAACCTTTTCTGTGTCTATTTTGATCGCCAAATTGCCTTCCCTATTTTTGTGGCCGATAGAAGTGATGAACTCCTGAACGAGAAGGATATTATCGAGTATCTCGCTGCCTTTCACAAAACTGCTTTGCTCGATGGAGATAATGCGAGGGAGGATGTTCACTAACCTGTTAGCCACGAGCTTGGACAAAAGTTTGTTAAAAAAGTACAAAGACTAATCGGGCAGTAATCCGTAAACTCACCCGGTTGGTCCCTCTTAGGGATGAGGATAATGAGAGCATGAGAGACCGCCTTCTAAAGAGGAAGACCCTGCGTGATGGCTGTCGCTGCCGTGACAATATCCCCTATAATGATATCCTAGCAGTGCTTAAAAAAATCTACCCGAGAAGCCATCCAAACCTGCATCGTTATTCTCATCCATCGAATCTATAATAGCTTTGATCTCCTCCTTGGATGGGCTTTGGCGATGTCGGCGTTCGCCTCTGCTGAAGTGTGTGACAGAATTAGCTGGAAGATCTTCTCGTCCGATAACCCTAGACTTGGCATAAATGGTGCTAAAAAAATTGAATTACCTTGTCTTGTATATCCTGATGGCTGCCGATGATAGAGCCGTCCTCCCTCTTAATGTTCGATATGGACAGAATTTTTCGGCAGCTAGCCACGCAGGCATGGAATTTTTTTTTGTTTTTATCACCGTCAATATCCCATTTGATGTTGGCTTTTTGTTTCTAAAATGATTCCTCCAGGATAAGCCGCTGTTTTAGTTTTGCCTACGCGATATTCATGGCACTTCGAGTCTCCACACTACCAGAAGTGTCACTCTGCCTTCGCCTCCGCAGAATCCCTCTCAGCCGCCCTAGCTTTCCTGTGAATATCCCCAAACGTCTGTCTACTTCACTCGCCCAAAGCCCGCCTAGTAGACTTGAGGCGGAGGACTATCTGGGTTATCGGATTCTGATGTACGACGGAGATCCAGACACGACCAACCACGGCCTCAAAATCCCGGTGTGAAGTCCAGAAGTTCAGGAATCTAAAGCCAGTCCCGCTAAAGATCCGATCAGGCCTCAACTCAACAAGCAATAGGGAATGGTCAGATTCGAGATTGTTAATGTGTTCCACCGTCGTCGATAGCCCCACGCTAGCCTAGGCCTGTTTCACCAACAAGCGATCAAGTCTCGAAGATTGCCTATCCCTTCCTTCTCTTTTATTACAACATGTGAAAGTGTTCCCCATGGGAGCTGGGTACGATAGTGCCACAGTGGAGATAAAGTCATTGAAGTCCTTCATGGAGCGGTGGTCGAGAGGCCTGTCCCCTCTCTTCTTAGAAGGGGACACAATCGCGCTGAAGTCTCCCCCGATCGCCCAGGGAATGTCGTGATCCCCTAGAATCGACAAAAGGTGATCCCAAAGTAGCACCTGCGACCGTCTAAAATTGCTGCCATGCACCACTGTGAACAATGCCTCCTTGTTATTAGGGTGCTGGAACGATACGGTCAAAACTTGCTCGAAGCAGTGAACCATCCGTATGTTCGTATCTTCATGAGCAAGAATCCAAATCCCCTTATGGTTTTCTACCACTAATTGAAATTCGAACTTTATTTTGAATTTTTGAATCTGATCGCTCGAAACTTGAGGTTCAATAATCCCGATCATAGAGGCATTATGAAACATGCAAAGGATTTTGATACGTTTAGAAGTGCGCTGATTCGTGATACCACGCATATTCCAAATCAAGATCTTATACATTACGAACTGACTTGGAAGATGTTTTGTAGGCTTTTGTCGAAGATCTGGTGAGCCGTGCTGGTTTCCTGCAAATCTGCAGAACGATGTCGGAGCTCCCGATGTGAAGCCCACACGAATGTCAGAGGAGACCACCGTCAAAGGCACCAGGCTATGGCCCTCACCAGAGGCTCCGCCAAACAATGCGGAAGGCAAACCAGACGCCTCCTCAAGCCTAGTAACCATCCGTTACGAGCCATCCCAACTGCCTTAAGTCGGAAGGAACTGTCCCTTCTCTAGCTCCACATATGGCAGGGGATCAAGAACCAGGTTGTTCAGGAAGACGGAGGCAAGAGTCTGGGCCTCTTGTCCAAGGGGAGAAGGAGTAGACTGCTGACAAAGGGCTGGCGTCAAAGCTTGGGGTGAGGATTCGGTCGTGACCACCAGTGGCGTCGAGCGACTATGCACGACAATTCCTCTAGGATGTCCCACGCCGTCTAGCAAAGGATGGAAAAATAGCACCCCAGGTGCTTGGACAGAGTGAATGATTGGCTCAAACGAGTCGGTCAGGATGAGCAGAGGGGGAGGGCTTGCTGAGGAGGCCACTCCTACACTCTGACGCCTTGTCGGGGGCTATATCAGGCTTGGACTGCAGCTTAATAGGGGAGCTTGGGTAAGACATGACCTGGAGAGGTAGGATGAGAGACGTCTTGCGAGGCCCTGGGCGCCCATAATTCAAGAATGTTTGCACTTGATGTCATCGTGACCCAGATGTTTGCAACTTTTGCAGAAGCTGGAAGGGTCTTCAAAGACTAGAGGCTGCCAATAGCTGCGCTGGTGAGGCAAGCTGACCCAAATGCGAGCAGGAAGCGTCATACTGATGTCAACTTCTACGAAGATGCGCACCGTGCTAGGCCACGACCGTTTGACCATGGCGCTATCCAATCTCAACGACGAACCGAAGGATTTTACCAATCTAAATAGAGCTACTTTGTCGAATAGGTGATGCCGGAGGCGTGGGAGATTGACCCAGACCGTAGCCAGGGACGATTCGACATGAGGATTAAAGGCAACCGTCCAACAAAAAAAATTTGTCGGAGATTTTGCCACGACCCACAAGAACTTCGAGCAAAGGTGTAAGAAGTCCTCATCCAAATGAAGGACAATCAAAATATGCTTATGATCCACCACGCCAATCCGGCAAGCTCCGGCAAGGCCAAAGCCCACAAAAGCTTGCCGCACCACCTCAATTTATGGTTGCTTGTGAGAGGATTTTCCTACCACTGCCATAGATATAGGATCCAAGAGGAGCTGTTCGTCTTCCTCGGTGAAAGAAACCGTCAGCTCACCCCTGAACCACTATATAGGGCGATCTAGAAGCTTCGTGGTTGGGCCCCCCTTCAAAGCTTGGACGAAGGAGATGGGATGGGAGGGGCCGGGGTCAGGAGGGGGGAAGTCCCCACCGCAGCAACCCCGGCCATCGGCCGGAAAGAAGAAAAGGGGGTAACCAAGAGATCACCCACTTAGGGCCCACTTAGGGCCGACTGATATATATATATATATATATATATATATATATATATATATATATATATATATATATATATATATATATATATATGAAAACGGGATATGAGCCATAGGCTCATACTCTTATATGAGCCATTCCATGTGGCTTCCATGTGGACCAATAAAAATATAGTAACTTGAAAAAAAAAATTAATTACATAGATAGAAATAAAAGATCCCATAAAGATTTGATAAATAATAACTTATCATATCTTTACCTAGGAACTTACCAAATATGTTTACCTAGAAATTTAAATCGATAGAAATAAAAGATCCCATAATGTTAATGTTAAGATTAATGTTAATATTAATTTTAATGTTAATATTAATATTAATTTTAATGTTAATGTTAATATTATTGTTAATATTAATTTTAATTTTAATGTTAATGTTAATGTTAATAATAATGTTAATATTAATGTTAATGTTAATATTAATATTAATTTTAATATTAATTTTAATGTTAATATTAATGTTAATATTATTGTTAATATTAATTTTAATGTTAATATTAATGTTAATTTTAATTTTAATTTTAATTTTAATTTCAATGTTAATATTAATTTTAATTTTAATTTTAATTTTAATTTTAATTTTAATTTTAATTTTAATTTTAATTTTAATGTTAATTTTAATTTTAATTTGGAGGGACAAATGATATTATTCCTATTTAAATTTTTTTGGTAAGTTTCTAAACAAAAATATGGTAAGTTATTATTTATCAAATATTTTATGAGATCTTTTATTTCCATCTATTTAAATTTTCTGTTCCAAGTCACTATATTTTATTGGTCCACATGGAAGCCACGTGGGATGGCTCATTTAAGAGTATGAGCCTATGGCTCATATCCCGTTTTCCCTATATATATATATATATATAT
>JANAVB010015397.1:18241921-18489421 GCA_029216955.1 Iris pallida | reverse complement strand
TAAAATCTAGCATGGCCTCCGGGGGTGGAGGTCTGCCTCTCGTCTTCTTATCTCTACAAGTGACGACATTGAAATCTCCAACACATAGTCATGGAGGGTAGAAGGTGCTGGATATAGTATCGATGAGGTCTTCCCAGAGCTGTTTGCATTCAATGATGTCACAGCTACCATGGACGGCATAGATTAGGGTGCAATTCTGTAAAACCCCTATTTTTTATTATTTTATTAGACTTTAAAATGAATTTATATAATTTACGGTTTTTTTTTTGATGACCCGATTTGGCCAATTCAGCCCGAACAAATTAAGCCCATGTGAGCATGTGGGGTGACTAAGATGGCCATGTAGGAACATTTCATGTGTGTACAAATATTTTTAAATAATTTTGAGACTTGTTGAATATTTATTGACTTTTGGTACAAAATTTATGTTTTATTAATAAAATAATATTTTACAAGATGGTACAATTTTCTGGACCCATACATGGGTGAGCGGTAAAGTTCACCCATTGGGATGATTATTATTATTTTATTATAATTTAAGTTATTTTGTGAAAATTTAATAAACATGTTTTCCTATTTAAATATTATTATTATTTCGAGTTGATTTATTAAGGATTGAATTTATATATATATGTAGATATGTTTAAATATATTAAACAATTGGTTAGTTGACTTTTAAATGGTATTTGGATTTTAAATAGATTTTTTTATGTATTTATGGATATATACATATATAAATATAAATATAAATATAAATATATATATATATATATATATATATATATATATATATATATATATAAGTAGATAAGTAAAAGATTTGAAAGAAAGAAAAAAAAAAGGAAATCATTAATGGGTGGTCGGCCCCACCCGACCACCCAAGCCATAGCAGCAAGCTAGCGCGCCCCATTAACAACAAGGAGCAGCAGCATCTGCAAGGGGCCGCACTCCCTTCCCCCTTTATATATTCATATACATGGTTATATGTATATATACACACACAAGTTTTAGCAACTAAACCCTAATCCAATCTCTTCTTCCTCTCTCCTTCCCTCCTCCTCTCTCCTCCGCTCACCTCGAACCTCCCTCGGCCAGCCTCGTGCGTCGCAACAGCAGCCCTGTCCCACGAAAACAGCGAGAGCAACAACAAACAACATCAGTATGTAAAAATAAGGTACCCAACTTTACCGTACGATTTCTCCTTCAATTCTAATCCGATTTTAGATCCGTAAATTCGTGTAGAAAGCCCACATGACCCTCTTCGAGATCCCCTAGGTGGATTTTGACATGGCCATCCAACTTACTCGAAAAATCGAGGCGAAGTTGGAGAAAAACCACTTTTCTGAAATATTAAAAACTGTTTTGAAACACCAACTTGTCGGCCATTTTTCTCGCTGTCCATTAAACTTTTGTAAAAACTAATTGAAGACAGTCAAAGACAATATAACCGAGATTGTAACGCACCTTTTGGATTCACTTTTTATATAGTATGTAGAAAGTTACACGTTAAAGTTTCCCAAAAAATTGTAAATTCTGTTTTCAAAAAGTGGAAAAAACACCCGATACGGCGTGCGCCCCGACAAACCGGACGACGTGGTCGTGCACTATACGTATCGAAAGGCGCGTATGGATGTTGTCGACGTGTGGGAACTGACGGAACCCAATTTTGTTGCATGTGCATGACGAAAACAGTGCGTGTCCATCGAGATACCCTGTATCGACCCTTTACAAATTAAGTCACAACTTTGTGCACACTCATCATATCGCGATAAAACTTGCGCCATTGGACTCAAAATATTTTTCTGGTCCTGTGAGACAAGTTTGATCCGATTCTGAGACCGTTGATCGGAACGCTATTTTGGCAGGCCCACAATCCCACTCAACGAGCGATTTTGTGCACAGCCCAACGGAATCCAAAATTTGACATACCGTTGGGTTCGTCTCATCAAAACAAATCCTTAGACATGTAGTTTGAAGGCTTTAGAGACCGTAGATTCTGGCACGTATTTCGGTGCAAAGCGGGTCCAACGGCGGACATCGTTTTGACCCAAAATTACGATTTTGCCCCTGTTCCAGAATTTAACTTTTGGACATGCGTTTCCTAGGCATATCTTTTATTCCAAACTCGTTCGTGATGTTTGTTTCAGCATCCGGAGCTTCTTATGGATTTTGACTTTCGTGTTGATGATTCTGATTGTTGGATTTTGCTGCTTCTCGTACCACCCTCAAGCAAGATAACTTGCCATTATACTATTTATATTCAGTTGCATTTTATTACATATCACTGTTCATTTATTTCCAGTTCTTATAGTTCTTGATTACTGTCTGCTCAATGATATTAGATATACTTTGTTATTATCATTTGATTGCATGTGGACTTAGAGTTAAGAGACCACCGTCTGTAGTGTATTGCATACCCCTTGACACATTTGTACCACGAGGATGTGTAAGATGAGTAGCATGTAGAGGTACTTGCGTGTGGGCTGATCCCCCATGTGCATGTGTTAGGGCTAACTGCTAATAGAGGCATGTTAGGAGACTTAGCAGTTAGTAGAGGTATGTGAGTCATGGATGTGACTCTGTTAGACATTGGGTGGGAAGAACAGTTCCTTAACGTTTGGGCCAAGTATGCACTTTCCTATTGTCGGTTATCTCCGTGGGAGATACGGTCCTGGATCCTAATACTGATTTGCTGCTGGCCTCTGACATTCGATGAATGTTATGCTTTGAGGTCCCTGGTATCCTGATGGGCCATACCTGAGATTGCTGTTACTGAGCCAGAGTGCCCATGCGTTGGTGGTTTGTTCTTAACTGCATAAACACTGTAGTATGGTTAGATTACCTTATTGTCGTCTTGTCACTTATTTCGGTTTGTGACATATTATATATTCAGTTTATTATGGCATATTCTTTATGTATCTTGTTACGTCCCTCTGAGGACCTGGTTATCTCTCCAGGTATGTGCTTCTATGAATTTGCAGGTGTTCTAGCCAAGGCCGTGATCTTCTCCTTTCTTTCGAAGACGATTGCGCTTGGTTCGTCTCGTTATTCTATCGATCACTTCTTGTACATTTTATTTGAGGTAGTTGGTAGTGGACT
This sequence comes from Iris pallida, assembly GCA_029216955.1. Taxonomy (NCBI): domain Eukaryota; kingdom Viridiplantae; phylum Streptophyta; class Magnoliopsida; order Asparagales; family Iridaceae; genus Iris; species Iris pallida. The sequence goes on along the minus strand of JANAVB010015397.1, from coordinate 18,486,322 downwards.
TTGTCTCCGTCCAACGATTGTATACATGACAAATTCAAAGTTTCTTTAATATCATTTATTTATCTAGTGGATGAGATTTTAGTTATTATGGTTCTACTGTATTTTACAGCTTATGTATTCATACGAGGTTTCCATATATGGGAGTATACTTCGTATGTATGCAGCTGGCATGGATACGTATCTAGTCCTAAGTATTTTGGGACTAGGGCGTTACATGTTTTTATGGTGGCCCATGCAGGTCAAGTTTGTCATTTTGGTTACGTAATTGTACCGATGTGAGCCTGCAACATAGGATTAGAATCTAGGAATCTCATCCATACAGCTTGACCTCTTCCCTTGGCTTCAAATTTTGAACTCTTGTTCGACTTTCTTGAACTGCATCTTGCTTGATTCCTTTCTACCGTCGATTCATATTTTCGTGCTTAGTATCAACTAAGAAGATGACTACACTAGTATATGCTCATAGGTCAAACACATGGCTAGAATGGTTATATTGGCAATTGGAATACATTCAAGACTAATTGAGTTAAAAAGGGGCTTTTTTGTGTTTATTAATGATTAGTAATTTGTAAAGTAGGATACTACCAAGGAAGGTTTTTATCTTGAGATTTCTAAATAGTAAACACTAGAGGATTTATAGAATTTCATACTTGGTTTAAGAAATTGATTGGCTTTTTGAGATTGGATATTTATGATTTATTGGGTTATAGTTATACATCCTTGCACAAGTATAAAATTGATTTGCTTTTCGAGTTGTGATATTTATAAGTTTTGGGTGATAGATATACATCTTTGAACAAATATAAAATTTATTTGATTTTTGAGTTTTGAGGTTTATGATTTATTGTATTATAGTTATACACCTTTGAACAGTTATGAATTTGGTTTGAAAATGATCTTAGCTTTTAAAAATGGCAATAGGAATTATTTAACTTTGCGTTGTACAACTTGCGATTTCGTGTTTAGTAAATATTGAATTTTAAGTAGAAGTAATGACGGTAAATTTTGGTTTAAAATATTTGAAAGTTATGAAAACGATTTTTGAGAAATTTTTATTTTAAATGGTGTCCTATGATTGAGGATTTACAAATCTATTTAGATTTTTGGGTAAAAAAACGATTTTGACCGATAAGATTATTTGAAAAATTAGTTTAATGAGGGATTGCTAATATTAAAATTTTGGGAGAATTTCGAAGGATGTGATGGAAAGTATTTTGATTGATTAAAGAAAGTTATCATTTAAAAGTTGTGATTTTGTTGGAATAACTTGGCATGAATAGAAGTTAAAATTTATGAGAGCATTGAGCTTAATTTTTGAGATTGCTTTTAATATGCTAAGAGTTTTATTATGAGTTATTTGAAAATTTTAGAGTGTTAAATTTTTGATTGATTGTGAAATTTTTATGGATTCGTAAATTTTGAACTCTTGAGTTAAATAGTTGAATTTAAACGTTAATTTTGGAAAAGGTTAGTAGTAACGTGATAAAATTTTGCTTTGAGATTTATGAGAGCGATGTAAATTTTTTTTATGATAAATTTGAACGGCTTAGAGTGAATACAAATTTTGGTGGTTTATTATTGAAAGTTTATTTTTGAAACTTTTTGGAGGAAACTTGAGTTAAATTTTAATGGTAGGCCCCAAGATAACCCTACTGAGTATTCCACACTAATTGCCATGTCACCCGTGACCATGATAGTAGTATATACACAAGTGTTGTTAGTCATCTACCCAGCTATGTAACTGAATTTCCACCTCGACTTACTCGACCTTCCTTCAATTCTAGATCTTTTAATTGTGACGTTCTAACCCATTTGCAATTTGAATAATGAGTTAATGGTTCCTTAACTGTATTCATCTAGGAGACTATCTTCTCTCCGGAATTGTGTTCCTAAATTACTTTTATGGATTCTTTAATTAATTTTATTTCATGCTTTAACTTGATCTTTTTTATTTTGTGCAATTAATTATCACCTCGTGAACTCCCACTTTCTATTTTCGATCTTCTGGCGTCCCCTACCGTGACTTGTGTATTTGGAGTACAACACTAGACTTTTCCTCTCAACAAATTTCATATATAAGACCTAGAGAAGCTCACCTTCCTGTAGACATATCATGTCCCACCGAAACCCATCTCCTTGTACTCTATTTCTTGATATGACCTTATGGTCAAAATGGCCAAACTAAAATCTTTACCATGATACCGATATGTTTTCGACCACGGATAGGGATTCAACCTCGACTCAATTCTTTCGACCCGATATGTGATTGTGTTCTACTAAATTCCTTAAATGCTTAAATTTGTGCTTTATCTTGATTGCTTAAACCATTGTCTCATCCCATTACTAGTTTAACTCTTGTAAGTTGGGTAGAATACCTCACGGCTCAACAAAGCCTTTGTCCTTGTGACCCATGTGGATAAGTTTGCTTAGACTATAAGTTTAGAGGACCATAACTTAGCTAGTCAACCAAGACAACTGTATAGGCCCAAACTTCGGGCGAGCCTTGATTTTAAAAGATCTGGAACTATTTAAAATTTCCTTCATCAGTACCTCCCTTGCTCATATTTTGACTATCTCACGCTGCTAACTTAGCTTCAGTTTTGCAAGCTTATTTCGTTATCAAGCTTGATCATGACATATTTTATTGGGTGCACCCACTAACATATTGTCTAATCAGAGCCGGTGCATGATGGTCTGATCAACCTATTGCACTTTGGTTCGCTTATCATAACTTATTCTATGCGGATGGAGACATAGTAAAACTTGCCTTAGAGTCTCATCCGCGACCGCCTTGACAATTCTCTTTTGAATTATTTTTGCCGCCTATGAACCCCGCAATTCGTACTCAATAAATAACACCGTCTTTGAAACCTTTGTTGTTCTTGTCTTTCACTTATTTTGGAAAGACAAGGCACTGTACTTGCTAGATAGACTCAAGATATCATCTTTTGTTGCCCAATCGGTTAATTATACACAAATGTAGATAGCCACCGACCGACTCATGTGGCTGTATCATCGCCTTTAACTACTCCTCGTTCCTTAACCCTAGAATTATTATCGTGTCCTTTCAATTGTTCTTGAGCACTCGAGAATGATTCTAATCATTCACTTAAATCAAACCCCCGACCAAGACGATTAGTATCTAGTTCTCCCTTAAGGAACAATATCTCCTGAATGTCTAAATTATTTTCCTTGATCTACTCAATTCCTTATTACTCTCCAAATTGGATTATCGAAATTTTGCTACCTTCACTGGCAACCCTTATTCAATTCCATAACCATGATATATTTTTGTATATATCGATTCCATAATTTTCTATTGCATGGTGGTGTTGAACACCGTTTTATCGCCTCCTCCAAAATTTAATGGTATTTTGGTATTGACGAACTCTTCCTATCCCTCAACCCTATCGACCCTATTAATCCTAAATTTCGAGGACGAAATTCTTGTAAGTTGGGTAGGATGTAAAATCCCTATTTTTTATAATTATTTATTATTATTTTATTATACTTTAAAATAAATTTATACAATTTATGGTTTTATTTATTTTTTTTGATGACCCGATTTGGCCAATTCAGCCCGAACAAATTAAGCCCATGTGAGCATGTGGGGTGACTAAGATGGCCATGTAGAAACATTTCATGTGTGTACAAATATTTTTAAATAATTTTGAGACATGTTGAATATTTATTGACTTTTGGTACAAATTTATGTTTTATTAATAAAATAATATTTTACAAGATGATATAATTTTTTGGACCCATACATGGGTGAGCGGTAAAGTTCACCCATTGGGACGATTATTATTATTTTATTATAATTTAAGTTATTTTGTGGAAATTTAATAAACATGTTTTCCTATTTAAATATTATTATTATTTCGAGTTGATTTATTAAGGATTGAATTTATATATATATGTAGATATGTTTAAATATATTAAACAATTGGTTAGTTGACTTTTAAATGGTATTTGGATTTTAAATAGATTTTTTTGTGTATTTATGGATATATACATATATTTTTTTCTTGTGTATTTATGGATATATACATATATATATATATATATATATATATATATATATATATATATATATATATATATATATATATATATATATATATATATATATATATATATATATTTTATTTTATTTTTTTATTTTTATGGATATATACATATATTTTTATGGATATATACATATATAAATATATATATATATATATATATATATATATATATATATATATATATATATATATATATATAAGTAGATAAGTAAAAGATTTGAAAGAAAGAAAAAAAAGGAAATCATTAATGGGTGGTCGGCCCCACCCGACCACCCAAGCCATAGCAGCAAGCTAGCGCGCCCCATTAACAACAAGGAGCAGCAGCATCTGCAAGGGGCCGCACTCCCTTCCCCCTTTATATATTCATATACATGGTTATATGTATATATATACACACACAAGTTTTAGCAACTAAACCCTAATCCAATCTCTTCTTCCTCTCTCTTTCCCTCCTCCTCTCTCCTTCGCTCACCTCGAACCTCCCTCGGCCAGCCTCGTGCGCCGCAACAGCATCCCTGTCCCATGAAAACTGCGAGAGCAACAACAAACAACAGCAGTATGTAAAAGCAAGGTACCCAACTTTACCGTACGATTTCTCCTTCAATTCTAATCCGATTTTAGATACGTAAATTCGTGTAGAAAGCCCACATGACCCTCTTCGAGATCCTCCAGGTGGATTTCAACATGGACATCCAACTTGCTCGAAAAATCGTGGTGAAGTTGGAGAAAAACTACTTTTTTGAAATATTAAAAACTATTTTGACACACCAACTTGTCGGCCATTTTTCTCGCTGTCCATTAAACTTTTGTAAAAACTAATTGAAGATAGTCAAAGACAACATAATCGAGATTGTAACGCACCTTTTGGATTCACTTTTCATACAGTATGTAGAAAGTTACACGTTGTTAAAGTTTCCCAAAAAATTGTAAATTCTGTTTTCAAAAAGTGGAAAAACACCCGATACAGCGTGCGCCCCGACAAACCGGGCGACGTGGTCGTGCTCTATACGTAACGAAAGGCGCGTATGGATGTTGTCGACGTGTAGGAACTGACGGAACCCAATTTTGTTGTATGTGCGCGACGAAAACAGTGCGTGTCCGTCGAGATACCCCGTATCGACCTATTACAAATTAAGTCACAACTTTGTGCACACTCATCATATCACGATGAAACTTGCGCCATTGGACTCAAAATATTTTTCTGGTCCTGTGAGCCAAGTTTGGTCCGATTCTGAGACCGTTGATTGGAACGCTATTTTGGCGGGCCCACAATCCCACTCAATGGGCGATTTTGTGCACAGCCCACCGGAATCCAAAATTTGACATACCGTTGGGTTCGTCTCATCAAAACAAATCCGTAGACATGTAGTTTGAAGGCTTTAGAGACCGTAGATTCTGGCGCACATTTCGGTGCAAAGCGGATCCAACGGCGGACATCGTTTTGACCCGAAATTACGATTTTGCCCCTGTTCCAGAATTTAACTTTTGGACAGGCATTTCCTAGGCATATCTTTTATTTCAAACTCGTTCGTGATATTTGTTTCAGCATCCGGAGCTTCTTGTGGATTTTGACTTTCGTGTTGACGATTCTGATTGTTGGATTTTGCTGCTTCTCGTACCACCCTCAGGCAAGATACCTTGCCATTATATTGTTTATATTCAGTTACATTTTATTACATATTACTGTTCATTTATTTCCAGTTCTTATAGTTCTTGATTACTGTCTGCTCAGTGATATTAGATATACTTTGTTATTATCCTTTGATTGCATGTGGACTTAGAGTTAAGAGACCACCATCTGTAGTGTATTGCATACCCCTTGACAAATTTGTACCACGAGGATGTGTGAGATGAGTAGCATGTAGAGGTACTTGCGTGTGGGCTGATCCCCCATGTACATGCGTTAGGGCTAACTGCTAATAGAGGCATGTTAGGAGACTTAGTAGTTAGTAGAGGTATGTGAGTCATGGATGTGACTCTGTTAGACATTGGGTGGGAAGAACAGTTCCTTAACGTATGGGCCAAGTATGCACTTTCCTATTGTCGGTTATCTCCGTGGGAGATACGGTCCTGGATCCTGATACTGATTTACTGCTGGCCTCTGACATTCGATGAATGTTATGCTTTGAGGTCCCTTGTATCCTGATGGGCCATACCTGAGATTACTGTTACTAAGCCAGAGTGCCCATGCGTTGGAGGTTTGTTTTTAACTGCATAAATACTGTAGTACGGTTAGATTACCTTATTATCGTCTTGTCACTTATTTCGGTTTGTGACATATTATATATTCAGTTTATTATGGCATGTTCTTTATGTATCTTGTTACGTCCCTCTGAGGACCTGGTTATCTCTCCAGGTGTGTGCTTCTGTGAATTTGTAGGTGTTCTAGCCAAGGCCGTGATCTTCTCCTTTCTTTCGAAGATGATTGCGCTTGGTTCGTCTCGTTATTTTATCTATCACTTCTTGTACATTTTATTTGAGGTAGTTGGTAGTGGACTTTGTCTCCGCCCAACGATTGTATACATGACAAATTCAAAGTTGCTTTTATATCATTTATTTATCTAGTGGATGAGATTTTAGTTATTGTGGTTCTACTACATTTTACAGCTTATGTATTCATACAAGGTTTCCATATATGGGAGTATACTTCGTATATATGCAGCTGGCATGGATACGTACCTAGTCCTAAGTATTTTGGGACTGGGGCATTACAAATTTGGAATAGTTGGGTGTTTTAACCAACACGATAGAGCTTGCGTGGTATCGAGCATAATGCTGATCTTAACTTCAAAGGAATACAGGTTCCAAATATCGTGACGTCTGGCGACAGCGTCGTGGAATCCTAGCTGCAGCTGAATCGATTTGAGTCAGTTAGGGGGGATTTTGGGTTCTAAGATGATACGAATGTTAATTTTGTGAATTTTCTTGAGGCTGCATAATCTCCTCAAGGTTGGTTTATTGGCCAGGCCTCTAACATTCCAGGATAGGATGTTAGGCATTTGACTTGTTTGGTTGTTGGTGTATGACGAGCTTTGCGGCTGACCTGGTGGTCCTTGCCGTGGGTTCGGTGGCTCCTTTAGTACTCTGTCTTTTGTTCGCTGCTTGCGTGTCAGGGTTCTGCTTTCGGAGTGTGCTTGAGGGCTCTTCTTCTGTAATGTGGATCTCTGATTCTTTCTCTGGGCTAGGAGGTGATCCTAAGTTGGTTGATGGGGTGAAGGCTCCTGCGTCAATGGCTTGCTGACAACGAATGACTTGCTCGGGCTCGATGATGTCCAAGTCTTCAACATGAATGTGTTTCAAAGATAGATTCTCCCAGGATTTGGTGCCCACCGTGTCGCAGCATGCATTGGGTTTGTTGTGGTATGACCTCCCTTCATTGCTCTGGGTTCTGTGGCGGGGAGTGGTGTTACCTTGGAGGTTAGACTGACTGGTAATGTCGGTGGGTGAGGGGTTGCTTTTTCTGGTTGTGTTAGCTGTGCTAGAGTGTGCTTCTTCTGAGTTGTTGTTTTCTTCTTCCGTCAGAGCGGCGAACCTGTTGTCGGTGTTAACGTAGGTGCTTTTAGGGGTGGTGGGGATACTTTCCTGCCCGTCTTCATTTTTAGATGTCTGGGTCGATGTTGGGGTGGCATCGAATCTGATATGCGAGTTGGGGGGTAAAAGGGGGGATCTTTGCTCCTGAGTCTTTTTTGATTTGAGCTCCTTTGGTGCCGGCTTGTGGTTTAAATCTGGGTGTGCTTTGTAGCAGTGCTTGATTTGATGTCCTCTCTTTTTACAGTGATTGCAGTATAAGATGTTGTTATCATATAGGATTGGCTGCGAATGGGTCTTATTTCCTAGCTCAATGTTGATGGATTTACGGAGTTCTGTAGAGATGTCTAGTTCTACGCAGACTTTGGCATAATTGGCTCGGTTAGATTTCTTGTTTCTTCTGCCGTGGCAACGAAGGTGCCGAAGGAGTTGACAATTCTTTTCAGAGATGCAGGTATAAAACATATCAGAGGTGGGTTGGAGAGGGTGACCCATGCGGACACAATGGGGGAATCCTCAATTGGGTTGAGGTTCTGTGACCATTTGACCACGGGCATGATTTTGGAGTCTATTTTGTATGGTCCCCGAGACTGGACAATCTTTTGGTCTGTGGCTGAGGATAGGTGTGGAAGAATATTTTTGGGGTCTAGAGGTGCAATGCGATATTCCGCTGTAAGGTTCCATTTGGCCACTTCTTCCTGAACTCGGGCCAGCTTGGGGCATCCCGACGGGAATCTTAACACAAACGTCGAGAAGAACCTCTCATAGAGCGTCTCCAGGTCCTCGGAGGAGAACGGGATGGATAGCAATTACCCTTCCGCCGGAGTGGGGTTGTCGATCTCGGGAAGGGATACATCTGGGAGGATGGGTAGTTTTTGGGCTAATCGGTCCGGTCGTACAATGTCTGCAAAAGAAGGGGTGCCTACCTGTTTTCCCGGAGCCGGGGAGGGTACCCCTCACAAGTGGAGAAATCTGGGGCCTGAAGGAGGGATATGTTGCTCTGGGGGTAGCCAGCTGAGGGGGTCCGCAAGTGGAGGGGGAGCCTGAGGTGACAGAAGATGGGGGCGCATAGGGTAGACTGGCGTGCACAAGGGGACATCTGGAGAAAGTGGGCGCATAGACAACCCAGGAGAGATCGGGCGCATAGAGTGCTCAAGGGAAAGGGGGTACGTAAAGGGCACTCTGGGGAGGGTGGTGGGTGGCGCATGGGAGGAAACTGGAGTGGCGTTGCTATGCGCACACTGGGGTGCACCGCCAGGCGGGAAAGTTAGGGGCGCATAATTTGAGTTGCAGAGGGGGTAGAGGGGGACAGACGAGCGCAAACCGGGGCTGAGCCCGTGGGCGCATGCGGGAGAGAATGATGGGCGCATAGCCAGGCGCAAAAGTAGATAGCGTCTGTGCCCCTGAGAAGGAGAGGGGGGCTGGGCGGGAAAATGCCTCATTCGAATTTCGGAAAAAAGAAAGGGGGAGGTCGGAGGATGCTGGGAGAACCGAGGGGATGAGGACAGGGCGGAGTAGGGAGGGAATAGGCGACGGTAGGATGGGGACAGGGGCGACGGAGGGATGTGGGGTGGGGACGGAGCGACAGAGGGTGAACGGAGAGAGTAGGATGGCGGAGACTTGACGGAAAGCTAGGCGAGACGAGACGGGGGGATAGAGGGGTCCACCCGGCGAGGCCAAGAGAGAGGGGGCGCCACCACTTCTCCGGCCGATAGAGCGCCGACCAGGGGGAGCTGGTCCGCCGACCACGGAGCAATCCCATGGGTGCACGGACGACTGTGAGGGTAGGAAAGGAGCCGGAAGACATAGCTGAAGCGATGAGGGGGAAAGAAGAGCGCAGAAGGGGCCGGAGCAGGAATACGGCCTGTCTACCGCCGGGCGGCGCGCCCACCCAGGAAACCGTGGAAAGGGGGACGAAAGAAAGAAAAAAAGGGGGAAGAGGGGCCATTTTCTATATATATATATATATATATATATATATATATATATATATTTTATATATTTTTTTTATATATATATTTTATATATATATATATATATATATATATATATATATATATATATATATATATATATATTATATATATATATATATATATACATATAAAATATATATATATATATATATATATATATATATATATATATATATATATATATATAAATATATATATATATATATTTATATATATATATATATATATATATATTTATATATATATATATATATATATATATATATATATATATATATATATATATATATATATTTTTACTTTTTATATATTTATATATATATATATATATATATATATATATACTTTTATTTTACGTATATATTTTATATATATATATATATATATATATATATATTATATATATATATATATATATATATTATATTTATATATATATTTATATATATATATATATATATATATATATATATATATATATATATATATATATATATATATATATACCTGGAGCCCTCCCCAAGGCCCCCACTCCGCTCCAAGCGTTGACCCTTACTCCCTCTCCTTTGCGGCTCCAGAAGCCACTACCCGCTGACACACATCTGTCCCCACCCCCACCTGAGCTCCGAGGCCCCTCCCGACGTCTCCTACGCCGAGGCCTTAAGGCCTGATCAGGGGAGGCGATCGCCATCGGCGTAAGAGGAGATTCAGCTTCCGTACTTAGAGTTCCCGCCTACATCCGACGGCGAACCCATCCGGGTCCCCTTCATCGCGTCGGAGATCTCTTCCCTATCCTTCTCGTTCTCTAAGTCATTTGTGCTCAAATTCGGTTCTGGTTGCCCGAAGATCTCCATAGCCTCGGCAGCGGTCCTCAAGTGGGGCCTCTCCGCAGCTTACCGGGTCACTCCGCTCGACCCCAAGCATATGATCCTACACCTATCATCCGACTTGGACTATGCGATAGTCCGGGCCAAGGGCACAACCAGAATGGGAACGCAGATTGCTAAAGTGGTCAAATGATCCCCCAATTTCATCCCAAAAATTGATTCAACAATCATCTCAACTTGGATCACCCTCCCCAACCTCCCGCTGGTTTGCTTCCCCGCAGCTGCTCTCAAACAGATCGCCAGCTCCTTTGGGACCCTGGTAGCCATCGCCGAAGAAACCTGCAACCTTTCCAAGTACAACTACGCGAAGATATGTATGGAGTTAGACCTTGCGAATGACCCCCCCAAACTCATAGAGATCGAGCTCGGGGATCTAACTCACAGCCAAACGCTGGTTTACGATAACAACATTATCTTTTGCAAACACTGCCAAATGAGCGGTCACCTTATTCAGCACTGCTTCCGAGCTCACCCTGAACTAAAGAAGACAATCCCGCGCACCCCTAGCGCGTCCACAGCTCAAAGAGACCCCGCCATTATCATCCACAAATCAAATCCCGACCCCCTCCCTCAGATAGAAGGTCAGACATGCCCCGACCCTTATACGACTGCCCCAGCCAGCCATGAAATCGTCCCTTTCATTCCCTCCATCCTCTCCCTCCATAACTCATTCGAACTCCTCTCAGGCACCCCTTTCGATGACGCCCACAATGACTATAGCGAGCCCCCTTCCACCACCACTGGTCAATAAGATTCCCCTAAGACTAGAGGCCTCACACATCACCCAAACGCCCTCATCACCCAACCCCTCAACCAACCTGAGATCACCATACCACTCCCCCACGAGGCCTCTCACTCCACCCAACCACCTGTCAACTGCTCTCAACATCCTGTAGAGGACTCATCGGTGAACAGCTCTGAGCAGTTAGAGGAACACCGGGCAGACACAGAGCCCCCTCAAAATCCTTCCACCCTTCCAAAGGACGCTCAAACCACTTTCAGCCATACTTTAACTGGCAGATTCTGGCAAGCCCAGGAAGCAGGCTTTCTGGACCGTGGTAACCCCTTATACGCCCTGGAAGAACAAGACAACGACTCACCTATCACCGACGCTTTCGTCGAGGGAAGTAGCGAGCAAGGTCGGACAAACAAAGATACCGGAAGCAACGGGCCCACTAGCATACTAACAAAAAAAAACCTCTTCCAAGAAGAACAAAAACAATCAAAGCTGATGACGGCAAGGACTACTAGGTCCGCAACGAAGCACAATCACCCCCATCCCAGTTCCTCGTCCGATGCTTAATATCATCTCCTAGAATGTGAGGGGGCTCGGCAACAAACCGACGATGAACAGAATTCTCAGCTTAAAGAAGACTTATCGCATAGACCTACTAATCATTATCAAACCTAAAATACCTCAAAGAAGAATAAAAGCCACTCAACTCAAGTTAGGCTTCCCGCAAGCCATTGCAAGCGGCAATGACATCTGGCTTTTTCTTGAACAAGACTTCAAATTTGGCATCATTCACGACTCTCCCCAGGCTCTAACTTGTTGGGTCGAACACCCGACCCTCAAGTCACGTTTTGTCCTCTCCTCTGTTCATGAAAGTTGTGACATCCCCGAGCGCAGACTGCACTGGGCAGACCTGCTGAGGGTTCATTTCCAGGGGCTTCTGTGGCTTTGTATTGGAGACTTCAATATGGTGTCTTGCAGAGAGGAGAAGTCCGGTTGTCGCACTCTACCCAAGCCAGCGATGGATGATTTCAACAATTTTACCTTTCACGGGAACCTCACCCCCATCACCTTCCTCGGTAGTACATTCTCCTAGTACAACATGCAGGAGGGTCATCGGCGATAGTACTTCCGATTAAATCGGACGATGATCAATGCAGGCTGGTCCGACATGGGCTTGATAACTAACCTCTCTCATCTGAACTCCACCGAATCGGACCACTCCCCTCTTCTTGTCCAGATCAGCAACAATCACACCAGGAACAAAAAAGCATTCCGCTTCCTCGACTTTTGGTAACATCACCCCCAATTCCAGAATATCATGGCTTCTGCTTGGAATTCCATCCCGGTCCTTGAACCGATTGCCCGGATGGCGGCTAAGCTTAAAGCCACTCGTAACTTGGAGCAAAGAGGCCTACGATGACATCTTCCAGGCTATTAGGGAGGCGGAGGACGACGTCACCCGTGCGGAGTCCGCATTTGCCATTAACAGATCCCCGGAGGCCCGCGCCTCCCTCAACCTTGCCAGAGCTCTTCTTAAATACAGGCTGAGAGTGGAAAACGAATTCTAGAGGCAAAAAGCCAGATCGACCTGGGACCCCGACGATGACCGAAATTCAAGGTTATTTCATGCGTGCGTCAAAGGACGCAGGAACAAATTAAAATTACACCGGATCCTCGATGACAACGGCAACCTGGTAGACGACTAGGCCGAAATTCAGGCCGCGGCAGTGAACTTCTACTCCAAACTATTCACCAAAGAGCGGGTCGTTAAAGACGTGATGCTATTGTCGGTTATTCCTTCCCTCATTAGCGATAACGACAACGAGATCCTACTGGCTACCACTTCAGAGGAGGAGGTTAAAGCTGCGGTCTGGTCCATTAATGAGCACAGTACCCCAGGGCCGGACGGTTTCAACGGAGTCTTCTTCAGAGCTTGCTGGGACACCATTAAAACAGATTTAGTCGAAGCTACGATAGCCTTCCTCCAAGGGGCCAGATATCCCAAGTCGATTTTCTGCGCCAACATCATCCTTATCCCCAAGTAAGACAATTCGGAAAACTATAAAGACTTTCGTCCGATCAGCCTCTGTACCTTCACCAAAAAGATCGTGTCCAAGATCGTCGTCACTCGGATGTCCGATCTTCTCCCTAAGATTATTTTCGAAGAGCAAAACGAGTTTGTTAAAGGCCGTAATATAACAGACAATATCCTCCTTGCTCAAGAGATGATCACGTGCATGAAGTTCCCGTCGAGGGGGGAACATGGCCATCAAACTAGACATAGAAAAAGCGTATGACCGTCTGGACTGGCAATTCATGATCAGGGTATTCAGGGCTTTTGGCTTCTTCGAACCATGGATTGACATCATCTTCAGATCCATCAACAATGCGTGGTTCTCCACCGTCATCAACGGCCAGGCTGTTGGATTCTTTCGTTCTACTCGCGAGGTTAGACAGGGGGATCCGCTCTCTTCTACCATTTTCATCATAGCAGTCGAAGCCCTCAGCAGAAGCCTTAATAGTATGCCCAGAATGTTCGGCTTCAACCACTTCCATACCACCATCGGCTGTCCACTTATCACTCACCTGGCTTACGCTGACGATATCCTCATCTTCGCCTCTGAAGACAGCGGATCGATCGAGGTCGTCTTGAGTACGATCGCCAGATACACCACCTGCTCCGGTCAGCGCATCAACAACAACAAGAGCGTCATCTACACACATCACAAAGCAGACAGAACCTGCTCAACTCTGCTATCCAACATGACCTCCTTCAGCACGGCCTACCTCCCTCCTTTACCTTGGGTGCCCGCTGGTGTATGGTAAGGCCAACTCAGGTATATACAAGCCCCTCGTAGACAAGATCCGTAAACTCATCGCAGGATAGCACAACGCAACCTTATCCCCAGGGGTAAAATGATCCTCATCAAATACGTCCTTTTGTCTATCCTGATGTACATCCTGGCCATTTGCTCCCTCCATGAAGGTGCTCCACTCTCTCGAATCCCTATTCGCCAAGTTCTTCGGGGGACATAGCGATGGCAAGGACAAACATCACTGGGCCGGTTGGGAGTCGATGGCCAATCCTACTGAAGAAGGTGGTCTGGGCTTCTGCAGACTTGCCCACATCGTGGACGCCTGCTTCATTAAATTGTGGTAGAAGTTGCACACCAAGACCTCCTTATAGAGGAGGTTCATGAGAGCTAGGTACTCCAGATTCTCCCATTTGTCGGAGGCGAGCACTAACAACAGATCCTCATCATCATGGCACCACATCATTCGGGGTCGCAATACTGCTGAACCTCATATTCGTCTCTAGTTGGGCGACGGCCGCTCCCCGGCCTGTTTGGAGCGGTAGTTAGGAGCAGATATCATACATCCCAACATTCTAACTCTGCAGGGCTGCAAAATTAGAGACCTTTGGGAGGGCAGTTCCAGATAGAATTGGAGGAAGGTCAGAGATTGGCTGGGCCAGCCAACGGTAACCTGTCTTCTTGCTGCTAATCTGTAGATTACTGAAACGTACGACACTTGGAGATGGTCCCACAATCCGGGTGGGACATTCACTTTGGCTTATGCCAGACTTGTAGCCAGAGGAAGCGGGGTACCGAATATCGTTTATGCCAAATTTTGGCAGACATGCATTTCCATCAAATGGTCCATCCTCATCTGGCGTGCTCTTCGCCGAAAGATTTCGACAGACGACATCATCGGATCTATGGGATTCAGCTTCGCTTCTAGATACCACTACTGCGAGGAGCACATGTCAGAATCAGCAAAGCACGTCCCTGTTTCAGGGGATCTGGCTGCAGGCATATGGTCTAAGCTTCACAATAGTCTTAGTATGGTTCAACCGACTGGGGGCTTCTACGATCTCCTGGACTTATGGAGTCACTCCCACGGACATCAGATCATAGCAGCCGTCGGTATTTGGGTTCTTTGGAAAAATAGAAACAAATTCAGATATGAAGGGTGCCAAATCCCCCTTCTACAGTTGTACAGAGAGGTCATCAGATAATGCTTCAAAGTCAGGAGGCACTGCTCTCACGTCTCCAACTCGTTCTGGGAGGCCCTGGCTTAGGCCGTCCTCTCCTTCCTTTTGTGTGCGCGTCTCGCACTTTTTGCTTTTTGTCCTTTTGTCGCGTTAGCGCGCATACTTTTATAGGCTTCGACATTTTGTGCCTATTTCTTCAATAAAGTTCGACATCTGCTTCCTGCAATTAGCCTCTGGATGGGTGACGATCAGTTCAGAGATTGGACGACCTTCATCATAAGTGCTACCAATATAGAGGCAAAATTGAAGAAAGCTTGCCAGTTGGGATTACACATCCCAGATGGAGAGGATAAAGGCAGACGTCCTGGTTCCACCCCTAGCAACAACAACAGTCGTGCCACCACCAACCGGGACAATAAGGGCAAACATGCCATGGTCGCTGATGCGACTCAGAAGCCCGAACAAAAACCGGCGGAAGGTCCGTAGCCCAAGGTTAATTACTCATTTGAAGATAGTCATGTCAAACCTATCTTCGATATGCTCTTGTAAGTGGGTAGGATCCAGCTCCCTCCACCAAGGCGCGATCCCCGAGCGGTAGAAATGGAAGACCCAAAATATTGTCACTTCTACCGCTATGTCCATCATGCCACTCATGACTGCTTCCATTTAAAGCGGTATATTCAGAGTCTTATCGACTCCAAAGCTCCGTCGATAGACTTTGAAGTGGTTACCGTGGCGGCGAATATTGTGTCAATTTAGTTCGACGACTTCCCTCCAATAAGCACTCCAGACGGGGTAATACCTGTCCCTCGGGCAACGATGGAGGTTACTAATCTTTCAGCCATCCGGAGCCAGACCTCTATATTGGTGCCTCTCACCACATCACGAGGAGAGATCATATGGGTGCATCCAGACTTAGTGCCCGAAGTTACCCAGGAGGTGTCATCTCCTACCAACAAGAAAAATGGCAGGAAGTCTAGATCCTGCCTTACAATTTTAGGTGAAGTTGAAGAAGCTGCAGCCGTTGTTACCCGGTCTGGCGCATAAGTCCAACCCGTACGGGATAGTTCAGTCGAAGATACTAAGCCGGCAACGGTTCCTCCCTCTGATGTTCCAAGGCCATCTCAGCCTCCACTGACGGATAAGTCCAAGACAAAGAAAACCCGCTTCGACATGCCGCTCCATAATGATGTACCTCAGGGACAGGAGAGACCTTACAACTTTGATATATTAGCACAACTGGCTAATACGCCAGCAAAGTTTTCATTATACGAGCTCCTAAGACTCTCCAAGGATCTTCGTGTCGCATTAAGCGAAGCACTACAAAATGCTGATGCCTACTTAGCTCAGGTCAAGCCTCCAAGGGAAGACCTGCCAGCAGATCTACATGAAAGCGATGGCACATATGCAATACCCAACATCATATTTACTCCACAGGACATGTTGATCAAGTCCAATTTGCATGATCGCCCCTTGTACTATACTGGATACATAGGTGACATCAAGGTGGATCGGATGCATATCGACCCTGGCTCGTCAATAAACATTATTCCGAAAAGCTTGCTCCAACTTCTTGGCATCCTTATGCATCAGCTAGCGGTGACCAACACTGCCATTAGCGGTTTTTACTCGGGAATGAGCAATCCCCTAGGGAAGATCCGGTTGAAGTGCCAGATTGGTGACCTGAAGACGGAGGTTACCTGCTACGTCATAGATACAGACACCTCCTACAACATCCTCCTGGGATGTCCGTGGATACATCACTATATGATTGTGCCATCCACCCTTCACCAGTGTTTCAAGTATGTCAGTAAGCACGGTTCCGTGAAAACTGAATTCGTCGACAACGATCCCTTCAAAGGGGTTGAATCTTATTACTCTTCGGAGGCTTGTCTATATGACGAATCTAGGAAACATATAACCGAAGAACTAGAAGCCATCATAGGGCCAGAAGAACCCTTGAGAATTCGTCTCCAAGCTCGCAAACCGGGCAAGGCCGCACCCCTCGTTGCAACCTTACATAAAGAGGTGCTCGGTTCTCCTGTCTCACCTACGCAGTTGGAACCAATGGTCATCCGTCTCCCGAGATCCAGCCAGGAGCCGAAACCTATCATAGGGCCAATGGTGATCCGACTGTCGAAATCCAGTCAAAGGCAACAGGAAGATGCAAGGCCCTCTGTAACACCGATGGTAATCTGATTGCCAAAATTCACTCAAAGGTGACCGGAAGACGCAAAGTCCCTTGCTGAGCCAATTGTCATCCGTCTTCCCAAGACGAGCCAGCAGCGAAGTGTTAATCCAATACTCTCAGGCAAGTCAATACCTCAAGATGAACCCTTGATGGCCAAGTTGTCCAAGACAGCATCCCGACCTCTAAGCTCGCAGTGGGTAGCCAAAGAGGACGAAGAACTCTCCAAATACTTGGTTAGAAAAGTGGATAGCCCCTTTCCTAATGATGTAATCCATGTGGACAAAATTCCTTATTTCATCAATAAGAGGCTGCCGTTAGACTATTCTGAGTATGATAAGCCTAATCTAACGTATGCTGCACGGGACTGTCTAGACATTATTCTGTACACACGGGTGTCAACTGTCCATACCCTAAATCAACTTGCTCCCATTAAAGGTGCTTACTTTCTGGTCCCAGACAGAAGAGGATGGGATCACACGATCATCTTTGGCCGAAAAGAAGGTCCTCAATCTTTCACGCCACAAGAGTCCGATCTCGGACCCGACGCTGGAAGGTTACCGCTCTACCTGTATAGTCCTCAAGCCAAGTACTTTATGCAAAAGCAGGGATACGACATGGAGGCTACCCCGGGTCTAAATCACGGTAGTGGTCGGCGATTGCCTCTACAGCCGTCGGTACTGGCAGGGAAACCTCAGGACCATTATCACAAATCCAGACGCGGCCTCGGGTATACTACTCCACCAACAACACCCTAAAGTTTTGATAAAGAATGCGAGTGGCACTCTCATTCGTCCGAGTCATCCATTTATGACTCTGATAGCAGTATTGGAGATATATTTCGACAAACATTATCTGTCAATATGATATCTGCTGAGATCGAAGAGGAAGACGAAGATCTACTTGAACCACTTGAGTTGGAGCCGTGGGTCCATCAACTAGACACACAATGGAAGAAACGCTTTGAACTTCATGATCCTCCTACTGAGGACGAGGTTATACAAGTTAACCTCGGCGATGAATCCTCTCCAAAGCTAATCTTCATCAGTAAAAGCCTGACAGACGGCGAGCGAGAGTCGTTGTTACAACTCGTCAGAGAATACATTAATGTATTTTCCTGGAGCTATGAAGACATGCCAGGGCTAAACCCCGAGATCGTACTTCATAAGCTCAACATTTATCCGAACGTAAAACCAGTCAAACAACAGCTGCAGCAGTTTCGTCCAGACATCATGAATTCCATTGAAGCGAAAGTAAACAAGCTTATAGCTAGCAGTTTCATCCATGAAGAGCAGCACCCAGACTGGGTAGCCAAAGTAGTACCAGTCATTAAGAAGGACGAAAAGATATGAATTAGTATCGATTTCCGCAATCTGAATATGGTATGCCCTAAGGATAAATTCCCTCTTCCGATCACCGACATAATGATAGATAATATGTGTGGCTTCGAACGCATGTCCTTTATGGATGGTTTTTTAGGATACAATCAAATCAAAATGTCTCCTGATGACGAGAAGCATACATCATTCCGAACACATATCGGCGTATATTGTTATACGGTCATGCCCTTTGGCCTGAAGAACGTTGGTGCTACATATCAACGGACTATGAGTGTCATCTTCAGAGATCATTTATGCAAGATGGGAGAGTGTTACGTTGACGACATCGCCGTCAAGAGCCGCTCCAAAAGTGATCACTTACATGATTTGAGAACAGTATTTGACCTCATGCGAGTGCACAACCTGAAGATGAATCCCACCAAGTCTTTCCTGGGGGTGTCTAGCGGGAAAGTTCTTGGGCTTTGTCATTACTTCTCGGGGAATTCACATAGATCCCGACAAAACAAAAGCAATCCTGGAGATGAGTCCACCAAGGAACCTCCGTGAACTCCGCGGCCTTCAGGAAAGACTAGCCTATATCAGGAGGTTTATATCTAACCTCTCAGGACGATGTCAACTCTTCACTCAACTCATGAGAAAAGGTGTCTCTTTCGCATAAAACAAGGAGTGTCAACGAGCCTTCGATGATATTAAGGAGTACCTGACGAATCTGCCAGTTCTGGTAGCCCCGATCGCCGGAAAGCCCTTCTTGCTTTATGTACGGGCGATGGAACACTCCTTCGGTGCTCTACTAGCACAGAATAATGACGCGAGACATGAACAAGCTATTTACTATCTCAGCCGGATGATGGTAGGACCGAAACATAGGTACACCACTGCGGAGAAGGAGTGTCTTGTCCTAGTGTTCGCCATTCAGAAAATACGATACTATGTGACAGGACAGACCATCCATGTTGTTTCACGAGTTAATCCTCTCAGGGTTCTCATGACCAAGCCAGGCGCACTCAGTTCCCGTTTAACCACCTGGGCGATACTATTATCCCCATACGACATGGTTTTTGTTCCGCAGAAGGCTATCAAAGGTCAAGCCCTGGCTGACTTCTTAGCAGCCCTTCCAGGCTCAGAAATAGCCAAAATTTATGAAAAAATTCCCAACGAAGTCGTTGCCTCGAACATGACTTCATACGATGCTATTTGGCGAATGTTCTTCGACGGTGCTTCAAGAACGGGGCTACATGATGATATTGTCGCTGGAGTCGTGGTGGTATTAATTTCTCCCTCTGGACTAGTAGTCAATCGGACGTATTCTCTTATAGAACCCTGTTCAAACAATGTAGCCGAATATAACACTCTAGTCATCAGACTCCAACTCGCAAAAGAAGTGGGGATCAGGTACCTGGAAGCATATGGTGACTCGCAGTTGGTTGTTAACCAGATTCGAGGTTCATACGAGGTTCGCAACGAGGACCTGATTCCCTATTATCAGACCGCAATTGCCATCATTATAACCTTGGAAGAGTTCTTTATAGAGCACGTTCCTAGGCTTCAAAATATCGAAGCCGATGCCCTAGCAGGCCTCGCCGCTTCCTTGGCACTTCCAAATAATGCTCACCATCTAGTCGACATAATAGGCCATGAACTGGTCTGCCCAGGAATAATCTTCAACTGGGTACGAGTTACTCTGCCCAGATAACCAACGATATACAAGACTGGAGACGCCCGCTCATCGACTTTGCAGTCTATAGAATTCTGCCAGAAAATATGAAGGAAACAACTTCAATCAGAAGACGCTCCCTCAGATTCTTCTATGATACGGAGACGAAAATGTTATATCGATGATCCTACGATGGGCTACTATTAAGATGTCTGTCAAATGCAGAAGCCAAAGAAGCCTTATATGAAGGTTATGACGGTACTTGTGGGGCTCACCAATCTGGCCCAAAATTGTAAGATCGTATTCGTCGGATGGGTTATTACTGGCCCACAATAGTAGCAGATGTAGTTGATTATGCAAAGAAGTGCAAGGCTTGCCAGATCTACGCAGATTTCATACATCTGCCATCTGAATTCTTGCATCCGACAGTAGCCTCTTGGCCATTTGAAGCATGGGGAATGGACATCATTGGGGCAATCACCCAGCCGTCGTCTTGAGGGCATCGGTTCATACTTGCAATCACCGATTACTTCTCCAAATGGGCGGAAGCTGTTCCGCTGGCAGAGGTTAAGACATCGAACGTGATTAGCTTCATAAAACATTACGTCATCTACCATTTTGGACTGTCCTGGAAGATTATTCACAATAATGGTCCACAGTTTGCAAGCCACGCTTTCTATCGATTTTGTGACAAGAATCAAATTCAGAACATAGAATCGACAGCATATAACCCACCGGCTAACGGTCTTAATGAAGCTTTCAACAAAACCATAATCAAGCTCCTCAAAAAGTTCATGTCTGTAAATAAATGTGACTGGAATGAGAAGCTTGGCGAGTGCTTATAGACGTATCGCACGACAATTCGGACGGCTACAGGAAATACGCCGTTCTCCTTGGTTTATGGGATCGAGGCAGTCCTCTCATTAGAGACTCAGATCTCCTCACTTTGAGTGGCCATTACTTACCGGTTGACGTCAGACGATAACTACTGCCGACAGCTACAAGAGTTGGAAGCATTAGATGAGAAGCGTTTATAAGCTCAACAAAGTATAGAGCTCTACCAAGCGCGCATCTCTCGGGCTTTCAACAAGAAAGTCAAACAAAGAATATTCCATGTCGATGATCTTGTCTTGCCATTCGCAGACTAATGGTCATGACTAACGAGACCCCCGACAAATTCTAGCCTAAATAAGAGGGTCCCTTCATCATCGAGACCGTATTCTCCAACGGCGCATACCGTCTTGCAAAACAAAATGGAGACTTGCTCATGATGCCCATCAACGACAAGTTCCTTAAGAAATACTATATCTAAATGACATCTTCTAACTATCTTCCAGATTGTTGAGTTATATACCCTTTGATATCGCTGAACTTACACTCTGACCTCGAGTCTCCCAGATTTTTGAGTTATGTACCCTCAGGTACCACTGAACTTACTCTCTGGCCGCTCCAAATAGATTCATATCTCATCTCCTAGTCATAACTATGAACCTCCATATTAAATGCTTTTCTCCACCAGAGTTTGCCTCAAAATCTATTATCCGCACCACCAGTGCGCATAAGGGTAGTAGGTTCATAAAACTTGTCCTAATCTATTACTCGCACCATTAGTGCACAAAAAGGGTAATAGGTCCACAAAATTCCCCAACGAAAAAAACAACCACGTCTATATTACCTCTGAGTTGTTTTCCCATCCATCACAAATAAATCACCCAATGCATAGAACATCCACGTTGATAGCACCTCTGAATTGTTCTGCGTACCCCTATTATGCCTACTCCTACCATGTCCTCACTACCTCTGAGTAGAAAGGCTCTGTTTTGACCCATATTTACCACGTCCTTATTACCTCTGTGTAAATATGTTGGTTTCCTCTCCACTTATTATCAGTACTCGCATCGCCAGTACACAAAAAGGGTAATAAGTCCATAAAAGTTATCCTAATATATTACTCATACCATCGGTGTACCAAAGAGTAGTAGGTCCATAAAATATCATTCAAATCTATTTGTTTGCATTTTCTGATGCACAAAAGGGCAATAGGTCTACAAAAATCTCCCAGTGGGATGTTCTTTATCAAACACAAATGCTGTATTAGGCCCTCTAGTACAAGCACCACAAAATACCACAAATAAAGAATGGAGTGAACATACTCTGCTTATTCAAGATCAGTTACATTCATAGGACTACATCGACAGCAGAAAACAAAGAAAGAAAAATATAGCAATACATAGTTTGGTTTGACAGTACTTCATCTTCAAGCAGTTTCGTGGCCCTCGAAGGAAGTCATGTTTTACTGCTGAGAAGCAAATAAAGCTGTTGAATCCCCACGGATCGGTCTGGAGGAGGGCAAATATAGCACGCTATCCTCCCTTCCGTATTACAGATACTTTAGCCCCACTCCCCCGATGGACCATACCTTCAAAACATCATCCGTGATTGTGGTTTTGCCTATTTGGAGAGCCGTAAAGGTAGGACGTTCATAACGACGCCTGACCACCGTCGAACTCTCCGAGGTATAAAGGCCCTTCCTACCACCTGGAGAAAACTCTTCCGAAGCATGAAGAGTCCTGAGTTGTTTGATGTGTATGCCAAAAAGGCGTGGGGAAAACTCTTCCGAAGCATGAGGAGTTTTGAGCTGTCTGATGTAGGCGTCAGAATGCTGTATTTTCACTCTATCGCCGACACCGATCCTGGAGAAGTTTGCTAGCCAGATCCCTATAAAATATGGAAAAAATGGGGGCTTAGCACCAAAAAGAAAACAACGAACTCTATTTTTTCTCAGTTATGCGGCCTAGTCAGTTATGCGGCCTAGCCAAAACAGAAATCAGGCGGCCCAAAGTCATGAGGCCGACTTCATGAAGTATTCCTGCAGCTCAGTCATGAAACACTTATGCGGCTCAGTCATGAAGTGTTCATGCGGCTCAATTATGAGGCATTTATGCGGCTCAGTCATGAAATACTCTTGAGGTACTCATGCGACTCCGACATGAGGCCATCATACGGCCCGATCACAAAAGTACTCATACGGCTCAATCATGAGGCACTTATGCGGCTCAAGCATGATGTGTTCATATGGATCAATCTTGAAACACTTATGCGGTTCAAGTTCGAATGAGCAGAGGTTATGCAACCCAGCCCTTGCGGCCCTATCAGACCACATGCGGTCCAAATGAGATAGGGCATGCATCGACAAGGCTTAAAGCACAGAGGCAGTATATGACAGGCCCATGCATAAAATATGCGACATGGCCATTCAAAATTTTAGTCGTCGTCTTTCTACCGTCCTTACTCTTGAAAGGGGGTTGCACGTCGAGATGAATGGAAGAAGCGTCTGCTGCTCTCAACGAAGAGGTAAGTCCCCTCCCTTTGGCCGCTATACCGGTCGACTTGGAAGCCTATGGAGCCATAGCAAAAAGTATGATAAAGTCGAAGGAGAAGAAGGAAAATCTCTCTCCGAATGACCCCTATTTATAAAGTTGCTGAAAAGTGCCTCTTCGGTTCTCGAGATCATTTAAGATAATGACGACGTTTGGGAACTTTATCCCTTAATAACCGTCGAACGCCCCTTCTATTCTCAAGATCATTAAAGATAATATTGACGTTTGGAGACTTTATCCCTAGTAACCGTCGGCTTTATCTCGAAAAGAGATCCACAATCGAATCAAAGAAAATTAAATGCAGCGGTGACAGCTGGCAGGCTGATGGGGTTTCCCTGCGGCTCTGATTTTCCTGCGGCTCGAGATCTCTCTGCGGCCCAAAAATTTCCTTCGACTTGGAGACTCCCTGTGGCTTGACATATCTCCATGCTTCCTATTCAAAGTATTCTAAATTTGTAATTTGAAAACTTTAAAGGGGGTCTTGTAGAAGCATGGAAAATATGGGATTCATGCGGATCGTAAATTGTCGCATATGTTCTTTGGGCCAAACAAGTCCGCATAAAGGAAAGCCGCATGACAGAATCAGTGCCTTATGTGGCCCGTCGCCAACCAGCTGCAGAAAAAAGACATGCGGCCAAGAGGATCAGTTCGCCTGATAAAGTTGACAAATTCTGTCAAAACTTACAAAAATGACAGCTCTGCCACTTTGACAAAAAGATAAGACGTTAGACGTCGCCCAAAAGCAGCATTCTTACGCCTTCATGCGGCCAGAAGGAGTGTCACCTAAGCTGCATGAACCTTATGCGGCTCAAACATATGCAGCCCCAAAGTCTTCGAACTTCATGCGGCCAAAAGTAACTGTGATCCAAGCCGCATGAGCTTTATGCGGCCAAAATACAGAATCTATACGGCTTAAATCCTTAAACTATGTCTGGGATTGTAGCATTTGGGTTCCTAGAATTTGTCTTCTATTTTGGGGAATTTTTTTATTTTATTTTAGTTAGAATCAATTATTAACTAAGATATTAAATTGGGATCATAAGATTTTTTGCCTAAGCCTATAGGTTAGGAATAAGGAAATTCGGTCGTTTATGGTCTCTGGGGTCCCTAGATAGTCCCTAGTATATTATTTCACCATTTTAGAATTTTCAGGATTTTATGAAGATTTTTAGATAATTTTACATATGATTTTATTATTTTCCTAAGCTGCTATGATTTACTGTGAGAGCACCCAAGAGTAGTTATAAGGCCAAAGAATTTATTTGGACTCTAGAACCCTTAAAATATTTTCTAGATTTTTCTAGGAATTTTTAGGAATTTTTAGGGATTTATTTAGAATTTTTAGGATTTTTCCTGATTTTTATTTAATTTTCTGTAATTAAAAATATATTTTCTAATATATATATACAGTCAGCCGCTGAAGCAGAGGTGCCAGGCCCACACGTCAGCCACCCGTAGTGTGCGGGGCCGGACGCGTGGCAGCAAGGGGGGAGTTGAGTCAGCGCTTCCTAATTTGGAAGCCGAGCCGACTCAGCTGGCCGTCCAAGCCAAGCCGCGTGGGCTGTGGGCCGTTAGATCTGGGCGAGGCGCATACGATGGTGACACGTATCCCACGCCTAGCCGTCATAGCCAGTTCCACCGACTCTATTTTCCCTATATATATTAGTATATATTAGGTTTCCGAAAACCCTAGAATTAATTCAGCCGCTTTTTGTAGAAGAGTTCGGTAGAGTTCTTCAACTTCGCGGAGGGTTTTTTTGTTGATCTAGACGTCCATTTTACACGCTATTTTTTTATTAGAAGCGTATTGAGGTTAGGTTTCTGATTATATAATTTATTTTCTGGTATTTTGATCTCGAATTTCTGAATAATTATTTGAGTGTCGGTTGTCCAAAAATCAACGTGTCGCACGATTTTCGAGATTTCGAGTGATCCCGAACTCCGTTTCACGATCCGTTTGAAGTTTTGGAAAGCTGACACCGAGCTCTACAAAATATAATTTTTCTAGAAATTCATAGTTTCATCTTGTATTTTATTTTGTTCATAGAAGTCAGATTTGGTCAACGGTTCATCGATTTGGTCATGGTTAGCCATAATGGCGATAACTTTTGACCAAATCATGATTTTGCAGCACGGTCAATTCCAGTGCACTCATGGCACTGAAATCTACCATGTTGCACACTCAAACTTTTGAATTCATAATGTTTGACTAGTTAGTCAACAGTATGTAACGGTTTGCGTGCCACGAGTCCCGAATTTGGAACCGTAAATTTCCTTGGCCAAATATTGTGTTTAGATTGTTATTTCAGAATTAAATAGGTTAAAATAGGATTTTAGATAATTTACTCCATAATTAAAATAGTATTAATTAATTTAACCCATTAGCCACTTTCTAGGATTTTTAGAGTGGCAATCGTTAATCTAACTTGTGATTGTTTTGTGTTGGGGTAGATCGGACTACGACGTCTTGAGTTGTGATTTTATCATCTATCGGAGCAGGCAAGTATTACTATGACCTAAGTTTCCTTTATTTTATACTGCATGTGTCTTCGTGTCGTCTTTTCACTATTACTCCTTTATGGTTCTTGATGGTCACTATTCATGGAAACTATTGTGCACGAGAGTTAGAATCGGTTGGATATACATACATGTTCATGCCTTACTCATTGTTTCCCAATGTTTATAGTTATCGTATTGCTAATATTTATCGTAGTGGACATGTATTGTGAGTGAGTCGGGCGGGGGAATACAACAAGTAAGCATGCGGTCAACGAATTGAATACAGACCCCCTATACATTGATTGCATAATATCAGTCATACACCACATGTATGGCTGACGGATATCCCAAGCCGTCTACATGCTGAAAGTTGGTATTCTAAAACACATAGTACACGTGACTTAATTATTGTTGCTCTATTGTCTATTATTCTTCTTTCGTTAAGTCTACCTTCTTATTGTCATCATGTCTTTGTGGTATGTCAAGGCAACCTTCATATTATTATCAGGTCTTAGTGGTTTTTCATTATCATACAATGCCATGCCTATACTTATCTTCAGTAAAATTCTTTTTATTGTTCCTTTATGCTTGTATACTATATTGTCTAATGTAGTGTTATGGTGATCTTGCTCCAACCCTGACTGGATAACTTTTTTTTCAGCTTTAGAGGACGAGATTTGCCCCGAGGTCTACGGTGAGTATGTTGGCGACCCTGACATCACTGGCATACCCGGTTCTACCACTGATGCGAATTAACATATTTTCTTCCTTATGGATTCATATTAGTTAGTAGTTATAGTTATGGAGTTTAGTTGTCTATTTTATTTTCTGCTATCCGGGTTTGTTCCCGAGACTTTTCTGAGTTGTAGTGGATTATTTGATCATTATTATATTAAGACTATTGGATATGATATTTTTGGTTAGTATTGGTGGATTAGTTGTGGATGATATATATGCACGTTGTGCTTGTTGTGGACCATTGTTATCATAGACAGCGTACTACCGCCGATGTTACGGTGTAGGCTGGACTTGGCCACGAACTCGTATCCCAAAATTGGGAGCGGGTCGTGACAAGTTTCTATGGTGGCCCATGCAGGTCCAATTTCGCAAAAGACTGTGAACTCATGGTAGTACTTAAGTTAGTCGTACTACTGCGAGCCTGCGAATAGAGTTGAAGTTAGGAGGTTATATCATCCACAATAGGATTTTTTACCTTATGAGTCTATTTTATCTTAGGATCTTATTGTCTCTTAAATTGTATCTTGCTTGATTCCGTCCGTGATTTCTTCGATATGTCTATATCTACCGTTCTAACCATATCCTTTCTTTTCTTTTAGTTCGGAATGGTTAAGACAAGGCGCAGTACGATCCGTAAGGAAAAAGGGTAGCTAACCCTTATGCTACTTCCGAGCCAAAAGGATTGACAACAGAGAGTACAGAATTCGTAGAGCCCTCTAACCATCAGCCAGATAGAGTTAGTGCTGAGGATCTTCCACCACCACCACCCACAGCCCCAACCCAAGGAGTAACTGTGGATGGAGCTCATATCCTTACGATACTCCAGGACATGATGGAGACTCAGCAGAGACATGCAAATGTTCTGGAGAGGAGCGTAGAAACACGACAAGATCGTGTGGGTATTAATGATGGGTTTCGTAAGATGAACCCACCTCCATTTACTGGTTCGGAGAAACCTATAGAAGTTACCAACTGGCTAGTGGAGATAGAGACACTACTAGAGGCAGCAGAGCTACCACCAGAGAAATGGATAAAAGCAGTAAAGTTGCAGCTGAAGGACAATACACATCATTGGTGGGCGGCACAAAAAAGACGGTTGGGCAATAATGTGTTATGGGAAGAGTTTACAGACCTCTTCAATACCATGTTCTTCCCCACCACTGTTCGGAAGGAGCTGCGGGATCAGTTCATACGACTAGAGCAGGGGAGCATGATAGTGGACGAATATGATGCAGAATTCAGTCGCTTGAGTCGTTTTGCTCCTACCCTTGTATCTACAGAAGAAGAGAAGGCAGAGAAGTTCCATTCTGGGTTGAATTACAAGTTGCAGAGTTTGACATCGTCAGTAGACCCAACATCCTATGCAGGTATCTTGAATGCAGCTAGGCGTCAAGAATCTATCCTAAGACAGAAAGTAGCTTCCCAAAAGAGAGGTAGAGATGGTAGTCATAAAAAAAAATCAAAACGTCCTAATATTTCTCAGAAGATCCTTCAAATGCAGCATTAACATCATCCTCCAACTAGGGTGGTATCATCCCAGCCCCAACAATAGCCTATCCCAGCAAAGCCTAAGTGTAATTATTGTGGAAGAGAAGGACACAAGTGGGACCATTGTAGGAAGAGGTTAGGACTTTGTCTCCTTTGTGGATCACCAGACCACCAAGTGCGAGAATGCCCCGTAGTACTAGCTCATAAGCCAGTTTTGCGACAACAGTCTGGAGGAGCACAACATCAAGGACAAGCATTTGTGGCTGTGACTCAACCCCAAGACATAGGTAACTTAAAAACGTTTCCTTGAAAGCCTTCTTTAGTTTTAGTTGTTATGCATGCTTAGTTAGTAGTATGTTTTTGATCAATTCCCTTATGTTCCTGGCCATTATCTCTCCGTGACTTAGCTTAAGGAATTATTGCTTGTAA
Source organism: Iris pallida (assembly GCA_029216955.1). Classification (NCBI taxonomy): domain Eukaryota; kingdom Viridiplantae; phylum Streptophyta; class Magnoliopsida; order Asparagales; family Iridaceae; genus Iris; species Iris pallida. Next base: position 18,457,415 of record JANAVB010015397.1, on the reverse strand, counting down.
GAGTTAGGTATTATACTATGCTATTTGTGATGTTTTGATTTTGAGGACAAAAATCTTTTAAGGGGGATAGTTTGTAGCATTTGGGTTCCTAGAATTTGTCTTCTATTTTGTGGAATTTTTTTATTTTATTTTAGTTAGAATCAATTATTAACTAAGATATTGAATTGGGATCGTAAGATTTTTTGCCTAAGCCTATAGGTTAGGTATAAGAAAATTAGGTCGTTTATGGTCTCTGGGGTCCCTAGATAGTCCCTAGTATATTATTTCACCATTTTAGAATTTTTCAGGATTTTATGAAGATTTTTAGATAATTTTATATATGATTTTATTATTTTCCTAAGCTGCTATGATTTACTGTGAGAGCACCCGAGAGTAGTTATGAGGCCAAAGAATTTATTTGGGCTCTAGAACCCTTAAAATATTTTCTAAATTTTTGTAAAAAATTTTAGGAATTGTCTGGGATTTATTTAGAATTTTTAGGATTTTTTCTGATTTTTTTTAATTTTCTGTAATTAAAAATCTATTTTCTAAAATATATATACAGTCAGCCGCTGACGCAGGGGTGCCAGGCCCACACGTCAGCCACCCGCAGCGCGCGGGGCAGGCCGCGTGGCAGCTGTAGGAGCGTAAAAAGTACTTCATAGACCAAGTCAAAGAAGTTGAGAACTTTATGCAATTCAAACTGAGTCAGACTCAGACTTTACGCGGAGATCAAACAGATTACAACTCTACGCGAGAGCTATTCACTGAGCTTTTACGTGAAGGACAGGCTGTCAAATCATCGTATTTAATGTGCGTGATAGTGTTTTGACGTAATGATTTTCTGACAGTGGACAGCACAGAAGCCGAGAAGATTTGATTTACAACAAACCCAACACTTGTCGTTTAGTGTACAGATGGGCTACTTTACGCTCAAGAAATTGCTTCTTTTACGCACGAAAGCTATTCGAGCTTTTACGCTCAAGGCTGTTGTGTGCGTAAAGTTTATTTGAGCTAATTTTACGCTCAAGGCTATTTTTAGCTACTTTACGCGGAAAGTTTATTTTGGGCTATTTTACGCCCAGTCAGCTACTTTACGTAGGAAGTATATTTTGGGTCATTTTTACGCCCAATCTTTTCTGGCTACATGAGAATGTGGTCTGCTACGTGGCTTTTATGCCACACTTATCGAGGAACGTGTGTACGTTCTCTCCCCATTTTTTGAAGTAATGGGACACGTGTCATCACACGTAGAGGATGATATTCATCGTGGGTGACAGTTACTCGCGTTGAGACTCAACTTTATTGCTTTTTACGCACAGAGGGTCTAGTCTATAAATAGACTTATTTTCAACACAAACAGGGAGAGAAATCAAGAGACATGAGAGGAGATTCTGAGAAAACTCATACTTTCATAGTGATATTCCCAAAAGCATTTCTTCAACTTTTTCTCAAGAACAGGGTGAAGCAAAGCAGGAAAGCATTCGACTGTGCCACCAGTGCCGTTGCTCGATACCTTTCTCGTGACTTAGTTCTTCCGATTGTTCGTCTTCTTTAAGCAGTTTTCTTCATCATCATCATGGTCCAAGGAACAAAGTGATCGCTCTCAGATCAGACTTCCATAGCAATACTTCCCAGAAACAACTTGTACTTTTGTACTTTTTGTAGTTTTCTTTCAAAAGCCAATTTTAGGCATTTTGTTAAGTGAAACAAAATGGCGACTCTGTTGGGGACGACCTTCTCCTCTGATGAGAAGGCAATTGCTCAATATAATGATGTGTCGGTCGGATCGACAAAGAAGGCTCTGGTTGTTCACTTCGACCAGACTGCTTAAGAAGAAATGCTCCGAACTAGGGGTTGTACTCGCTGCTCCAATGTTCAAAAATCGCAGAAGGAGCAAAAAATTTGGATCCCTAAATCCAAAGCATCCTCAGATCTCCCTTCTGTCTTTGAAGGCAAAGGAATCCTTTCTACTCCTGTTGTGGAGGCTCCCATCTGTGACGAGGCAGTCTCTACTTTAGTGATACGCCCTGGGCGTAAAAATTAGTCTCCCGTCTGTGACGTGGCAGACTCTCACATTTTACGTTCTACACATAGAAATCAAGTTTTACGCTCTGCGCGTAAAAATAAGTCTCCCGTCTGTGACATGGTAGACACACAAGTTTTATGCTCTGCACGTAAAAATAAGTCTCTCGTCTGTGATGTGGTAGACACATAAGTTTTACGCTCTACGCGTAAAAGAAAATCTCTCGTTTGTGACGTGGCAGATATTCATGTTTTACGCTCTACGCGTAAAGGTAAATCTCCTGTCGGTGACAACGTAGATAAAGTTTACAATGATGCCTTTGCATCTAAAGTGAATTTACCTGCATGCATGCAGCATAAAAACATGAATTCTATTGTTGGTGAAACTTCAGTTTTTTACCAACAACCTTCTTACACTGCTTTACGCAAGGTACCAAACCTTAAAATTACGCGTAATGTTGATGGAGTCCTTTGTGCACAAAAGTTGCAAGATTTATGCACGCAACTCCAAGCGCGTAAAAATGTACATTTTGGTTCTGCTAATGCAGATAATAATCTTCTTTATACACAAGGGACTAAATATTTCGTTGTCCCAAATGTAATAAAGAAGACTACTCCCTCTACCCCTTCTGATTTACGCGAGTTACTCGTACAAAAGCGTAAAAATAGAAAATCTCCTGTAACACTCCCTAAAGAAGATCACCATTGTGAGTGTCACCAGATTGTAATCAAGTGTAGCTGTTCGGCTTCTAAACGATCAGTTTTTGATCGGTTAAGCTACAATTCGCCTCAGCAATCAGTTAATGATCAAGAACATGAGTTGTCATATGCATCAGTCAATATGGCATCTAATACCAATAGAGGACGACGTCCAAGACGCAATTCGTCCTAGCCTCCAAGCTAACAACAATTCAATCGACTCCTTGATACTTTTGAAGGGGTATATCAAAATACTCGGTCAAGAGTTCAAAGATCATTGCAGTATTCTGATTCAGAAGCTGGGTGTACCCAGTCTTTGGAGTCCGAAACTGATAGTGTTGATTCATACTTCTACACCAATCCCTCTGTATCTTCAAGGTAGGTTGAATCATATGCTATCGGAGATGAACCGGAGACGTCAACTGCAAATACAGAACAACGTCTATCTGCAGTTGAGCAATCACTGAAGGACATGCTTGCCATGATGCAAAGTATGCATCAAATAATAATAACTCAACAAACTGCTCAGCCAGTAGCGATAACACCGGTTCAGGTAGCAGTACAAACTCAAGATAGTCAAGGGGTTGATACACCTTTGAATAATCTTACTCAAGAGCCTGCTATTAATCAAAATTCTACAGTTCCAGATCCTCTCATTCCAGAAGATGTACCACCTCCAGTGGGGGTCACGGTACATACAACAACTATTCAATCGAATGTGCTTCCTCAAACTAGTGAAGCTATTCAAGCAGTGCGTGAGCTAAAAGCACAGTTTGAAGTTCTGAAGCACAAGGATCAGCTCCAGAGGTTAGGGATTAAGCAACCTTATCCTCCTCACTGGAATGATGTGCCTTTTCTTCCAAAATTCAAGCCACAATCGATGGTATTATTTGATGGAAAGGCCTCTCCTAGTCAATATATCAATTACTTTGATATTATGACTGTGCATCTGCAGAAGAATGATACTCTTCCCACCCGAGTTTTTATTGGGTGTTTGACGGGTTCAGCTTATGAATGGTATCGCAGTCTACCCGACAATTGTATATCGTCTTTTGACGAGTTTAAAGCAATGTTTCTCTCCCGCTTCTATGAAGGAGGCATGGACATGAATATGTCCTCCTTAATAGAAATCAAACAAAAGGAGAGGGAAGATACCCGAACGTTTATTGAACGTTTCCGACAGACAACTTTGAAAATGCCTCCTGGTATGCCAGAGTCAGCATTGATTGATACGTGCAAAATAAATCTGCGACCATCTATTGCTGTCTTTATGGGTTCTCAATTCACAGATTGGGCCTCGTTCATTATAGCAGCAGTTTCAGTCGAGACCAATGGTAGGTTGGCTCATGAACACGGGATGATTTTTGCCTCAGAGGACAAAGGAAAGAAAGGCTCTTCAGGCAATAATTTTAGCAATCGCAATGGAAAAGGGAAGGAAACCCTAGTGGTTAATCTTTCAAAACCTAAAACGACGTCGAATAATCTGGATTCTTCCAAACCAAAAGAAGAGTACTCTTTTGATGACAGTGATATCCCAGGGATATTCCAATATCTTGTAAAGAGTGGCAAACTCCAGATTCCAGAGCCAAAAAGGCCTAAGGAGGTGAATCTGACTGACAATCCCAAATATTGTATCTATCATAGATACATAAATCATCCTACCAAGGCTTGCTATATCTTAAAGAATAAAATCCAGGAGTTGATAAATGCCAATGCCATCGCTTTAACCAATACTGAGCATAAGGTTACAACTAATATGATTTCTCTTCAATTTATCCACAGCAAGTTCCAGATGGGATTATCCCAATTCCTAAGGCGATAATAAAGATTATGAATTTTCTGCCTGCTAGAGAGAAAAATAAAGGATTATTGCCTCTCATATTAAAAAAATGGTAAAATCATGTGGGTACATCCTGATTTAGTACCTGAAATAGAGAATGAAGATAAAACTTCAAAATCCAAGAAAGGTAGGAAAGTCAAAACCTGCAATATGATTTCTTATGTTGTAACTCCAGATCATGATGATTTGGATTATCTTTGGGATGGCATTCCTTTGGAGGATAGACTGAGGGGTTTGAATATATGGCCTCTATGTTTGGCTCCTCCTACCAAACTTAAGCTTACTCATCGGTAATGGTTAGCAATGAATAGTGTCCACTTATACAGGGCACAACAGGTTTTTTCTACTTATGAGAAAGCTCCTACAGGGATTTTTTCTTCTGTTCTAAATATTCCTCCTTCTATAGAGGTTTCTATGCCTCCTTTTCCTGTGGTTACAGAAGTTTTTGTCTCTTCTTCCTCTGTTAAACCATCTATTGAAAGTCCGCTACCCACTCATTTGTATAGTCAACAATCAGTCCATCTCATGAAAAAGATGGACTATGACTTTCAAAAGGCGAAAGGTTTGAACTATGATAAAGGAATGCGACTTCCTTTACAACTTCAAAGTCAAAAATCTACTGTTGGATTGGGATTTGAAGTCCCTCATAAAAATTCTTGCAAGAAGAAGACTAAGGGAAAGAAGAATAAAACCTGTAATATGGTACTTTATTCTCCTGAGTCTGACGAAGAAACCTTTGCTGGTACTAGATCTGGTAAAGAGTACCACAAAGATTATGAGGGGACTTCCAAAGAAGCAGATGGCGTTGTCGAAACACTACCAGCTCAATTATCTCATGTTCCTGTTGATTCAAGACTTTCTAAACCATCTGTGGTTGAGAAAGGGAAACAGAAAGCATTACGCTTTAACGTCCCATTAAAATTTGCTTCAAATCAAGGAGTAGTGATGAAACCCTACAAGTGCGATATTCTAGCCCAATTAGCTAATACTTCGACTAGACTTTCGATCTTTGAGCTGCTTCGCCTTTCTAAAGAAAGCCGTGAAACTTTGAGTGAAGCTTTGCTACAAGCTGATTCATGCTTAGCTCAACTCAAGAGTCCTGACAATATACCAGTATCGTGTCCACAATGTCATAGTATGATGGAAGCAATTCCTAACATTACCTTCACACAAGAGGATATGTTGTTGAAGCATAATAAGCACGGTAGACCTCTATGCTATACATGGTATATTGAATCTACTGAAATTGACAGGATTTATATTGATCCTGGGTCTTCTATTAGCATTATTCTTCAAAGTATGCTAGGACCTTTGAGGATCCCTACTAGTGATTTGACTTACACTAGTACCACAACAGTTGGTTTCAACTCTGGAAAGAGTAAACCAATAGGGAAGATTCGTCTGAAGATTCAAATTGGTGATCTTCGAACTATGGCAACATTTTATGTTATCAACTCAGATGTATCTTACAACATCCTTCTTGGAAGACCGTGGATACATGAGCATAACATTGTGCCTTCATCTCTCCACCAATGCTTCAAGTACGTGGATTCTCAAGGGATTATGAAGACTGAATTCGCAGATATCAATCCTATTAAGGGTGTTGAAGCCTATTCCTCTGATTCAATACTCTATAAACAGGAGCATGTGAAGGAGATATCGGATATGGCCGAAGATCGATCACCTGCCGAAGATTAATCTATCAATGAAGATCCTCCAGAAGAGAAACCTTTGAAGATTAACGTCAAAGGTCGAATCTAATCCCAACCTGTCAATGACCAACCTCTGTTGATCAAGGTTAAAGGAAGAACTCGAGCTTCGTCTGAGGAATCAGTAAATATTCCAGCCAAGAGCCAAATTCAACCTCACATGATCAAGGTCAAGGGACGTACTTCTCGTACGAATGAGCCAAAGCCAATGATCATCAACCTTGGCAAGTCTACGCAGAAGACGGATGACAGTCCGTTAATGATCAATCCAAAGCGTAGTAGTCAATTTGTAAATGATGTAAATATTGATTATTCTGTACTTTCTAACATCAATGAAGATTTCCTTTTGGAGTACATGGCTCTCAAATTTATTGAAAGAATGACTTTATCTTCTGATGATCAAAGTCATCAATATAAAAATGACATAAATACAGAGAAAACCTTATACATTAATCATAAGGAAAATTCTTTTCCTCCTCATGTCGATGTAGGACCCTATGCTCAAAGGTTCCTAACATCTTCTCCCTATCTTCTTCCCGTAGCCTCATCATCACAAGCTTGTGTAACTTATAGACGTCACAAAGAATCTTATTTCGTGATTCCGTCTAATAAGAAAAACAAGCGCCAAATTGTGTTTGGTCTGGCTAGAAATATCCCTGTTATTCAGACAGATAATCTTAGAGATAAAGATAAAAGAAGAATCCGAATTGAAAAATATAGTCAACAATCTCTCAAGATTATCCAGAATATGGGATACGATTTGAAGACTATGCAAGGTCTCAATCAAGGCAAAGGTAGACAGTTACCATTATGTGGTGATCTATTTTACCAAAAAACTCGGCATAGGTTGGGATACGATCCGTCCCATATATTTAATGAAGATATAAAAGAAGAATTTTCTTCCAGTTCTTCACAATCCTCAGGTTCTGAAGAAATCCAATTCACCGAATCGGATACATCCTACATGTACAAAGAAAATACGAAAGAATGTTCTTCCAGTTTTTTACAATCTTCATATTCTGAAGGAAACTATTATGATGAATCCGAGTGCGTCTTTTCAGTCAACATGGTTCAAACCGATGATGAATCTGAACCATTTGAAAATGACCCTTGGGCACAACAAATGGACACTCAGTTGGAGCTTCGTTTCGAACAGCGACAACCACCTACAGAAGATAAAATTGTCCAGATTGATATTGGAGACGGAACTACATCTAAGCCAATATTTATCAGTAAAAATCTTTCTGAAGATGAAAAAGAAGAGTTGATAAAACTTATTAAAGAATATATTGATATCTTTGCATGGAGTTATGAGGATATGCCGGGTCTAGATCCTAAAGTAGCTACTCATAAACTCAATATTTTTCCTAATGCCAAGCCTGTAAAATAACAGCAGCGGCATTTTTGACCAGATATGATGGATGCAATTGAAGCAGAAGTCAAAAAGCTAATCACATGTGGCTTTGTTCGTGGAGAACAACACCCAGACTGGGTTGCCAACATTGTTCCTATTGTGAAGAAGAATGGAAAAGTTCAAGTTTGCATAGATTTTTAGGATCTTAATGCAGCTTATCCAAAGGACGAATTTCTACTTCCGATTACCGATGTCATGATAGACAATACATGTGGTTTTGAGCGCATGTCTTTTATGGACGGATTTTTAGGATACAATCAAATTAAGATGCATCCAGGAGATGAAAAGCATACTGCTTTTCGTACACCCCTTGGGGTTTATTGCTATACAGTTAGGCCATTTGGTCTGAAAATGTCGCTGCTACGTATCAACGGGCTATGAGCAACATCTTTCAAGAACATCTACGAAAAATAGTTGAATGTTATCTAGATGACATTGCTGTCAAAAGTCGATCAAAAGATGATCACATTCAAGACTTGAAGACAGTATTTGAGTTGATGCGTCAACATCAACTCAAGATGAATCCCACTAAGTCTTTCTTAGGAGTCTCCAATGGCAAGTTTTTAGGATTTATCATCACTTCTCAAGGTATCCATGTCGATCCTGACAAAATCAAAACGATTCTTGAAATGCGTCCTCCACACAATCTAAAAGAACTACGTGGCTTCCAAGGTCGCATTGCTTATATCAAGAGATTTATATCCAATCTTTCTGGGAGATGCCAACCTTTCTCTCGACTATTAAAGAAAGGTGTATCATTTGTTTGGGATAAAGTATGTCAAAAGTCTTTAATGACATCAAGCAATACCTTACAAATCCACCTATTTTGGTACCTCCAGTGGTGGGAAGACCATTTTTGCTTTATGTTCGAGCCTTAGATCATTCACTTGGTGCTCTTCTTGCACAGAAAAGTGACAAAGTTCATGAACAGGCAATTTATTATCTTAGCCGAATGATGGTCGGAGCTGAACACAGGTATACTCCTGTAGAGAAAGAATGTCTGGTTTTGGTTTTTGTTGTTCAAAAGACACGACATTATGTGTCAGGACAGACTATTCATGTCATATCTAGAATAAATCCTATTCGGATATTGATAAGAAAACCGAGCATTCTTAACTCCAGGTTAGCAACCTGGGCGATGTTGCTTACTCCTTATGATATGGTCAATGTACCTCAAAATTCAGTAAAGGGTCAAGCATTAGCTAATTTCTTAGCAGCTCACCCTATACCTGAAACATCGAAGCTATATGAGAATATTCCAGATGAGGTCGTGGATTGCAATATGACTTTAAAGGATGACATTTGGCAACTATATTTTGATGGAGCATCGTGACTTGGAGCTAAAGGCAATATTGTCTCTGGAGTAGGTATCGTCTTGGTCTCTCCTGATAAAATGGTCATATACAGTGCTTATTCTCTTAATGAACCATGATCCAACAATGTGGCAGAATATAATGCTCTGCTAATTGGTCTTCAAGTAGCAACAAAATTGGACATTGAGTTCCTGGAAGCTTATGGATACTCTCAACTGATTGTTAATCAGGTCAGAGGGACATATGAAGTTAGAAATCCTGACCTCATTCCCTATCATCAAGTGGTAATCGAATTGGTCCTTTCATTCAAAGGATTCTTCATTGAATTCGTACCATGTTCTCAAAATTTGGAAGCTGATGCTCTTGCTAGTTTGGCTGCAGACTTAGCTGTTCCAACAAAATACCATTACTTTGTTTGATCGAGACTTATTCTGTGTAAAGAATAACTTGCATATTGAACATAATTATACTACAGAATCAAGTTCTCAACAAAGGGATTGGAGAAATCCATTCATTGATTATGCAGTTCATGGGATTTTACCTGAAGATCCAAAAGAAGCTGCATCAATTAAGAGATGATCATATCGATTCTATTATGATTGTTTTTACATATGTTATATCGTCGTTCTTATGCAGACTTTTGTTGCGTTGTCTCTCTGAGAGTGAAGCTAAGCAAACACACCGTGAAGCTCATAATGGTGTCTGCGGTGCCCATCAACCGGGTCCAAAATTACAGGACCATATCCGAAGAATGGGATATTATTGGCCTTCCATGATAGCAGATGCTGTGGATTATGCCAGACGGTGTAAAGGTGTCAGATTTATGCTGATTTTATTCATCAACCATCTGAATTCTTACATCCTACAGCAGCTTCTTGGCCTTTTGAAGCTTGGGGCACGGATATTATTGGTCCGATTAACCCTCCTTCTGTCAAGGGACATCGGTTTATCCTAGCCATAACGGATTATTTCTCTAAATGGACGGAAGCGATTTCCCTTGTTGAAGTAAAAATATCAAATGTGGTTAGTTTCATTAAACACCATGTCATTTATCGTTTTGGGATTCCTCGACGGATAATTCATGACAATGGACTACAATTTGCCAGTCAAGCATTTTTTCGATTCTGCGACAAGAATCGGATCCAAAATCTGGCTTCTACGGCTTATAATCTAGCTGCTAATGGTTTGTCCGAAGCTTTCAACAAGACAATCATCAAACTTCTTAAAAAGTTTATCTCTTCTAATAAACGTGATTGGAATGAGAAACTTGGAGAATGTTTATGGGCTTACCGAACGATAGTCCGAACTCCTACTGGTTTTATACCATTTTTACTAGTTTACGAATTTGAGGCTGTTCTTGGAAATCCAGATTCCATCTCTTAGAATAGCCATTGCTAATGAGCTACTACAGAGAATAATGATCGGTTGAGACTTTAAGAACTTGAAGGTCTAGACGAGAAGCGTCTTCAAGCGTAACAACACATTGAGCTGTATCAAGCCCGCATATCTCGAACTTTCAATCGTAAAGTTAAAGAGAGGATATTTAAAGTCGGTGAGCTAGTTCTAGCCGTCCGAAGACCGATGGTGATGACTCATAAGAGCAAAGAGAAATTCCAAGCAAAATGGAAAGGTCCTTATGTAGTCGAAACAGTCTTCTGCAATGGTGCCTATAGGTTGTCTAAACCTAATGAAGATTTGCTCATGATGCCGATTAATGGCAAATTCATGAAGAAATATTATGTTTGAATTTCGTCTTTATTCCCCAGCTACCAATGTTTGGTTAAGCTGATTACTTGTCTCCTAAAAGAGAATTTTGGATCTTCTGTCTTGTCAGCTGATTAAAAAGAGAGATTTATTATTTATCATGTTCTCATGACCTCTGAATAAATATTAAGTCTACTTCATTTCCTATCTATCATGTCCATTTAGCCTCTGAATAGATATTAATCTATTTTTTGAGTTGTTACGATCTGTCACGTTCATATTACCTCTGATAGTATCGTATGCTCTAAACAGAAAACGAGATTCATTATTTATCATGTTCAAATTACCTCTAGATAGATATGATTTATTGAGTTCAGAAGACTTGTCATGTCCATATTACCTCTGATAAGTGTTTTCTATCTCATACCTATTGTTTAATTTCAAAATAAATGATAGGGTCACAAAATAAATATTTTATTTATTTTTTGTAAACATTACAGAATGAAAAAGATAGAAGAATACAAAAGCTCTTTATTTGCCTAAGGCGGAGCAGATACATCTTCTAGCAGTTTCTGCAGCTCTGCTAGACGTTTCTCGCGAGAGTTCATCACAGTTGTAGTAGCTAAAGTACGTCGAGCTTCTGGAGTACAAATATGGAAGAAGTCGACGAAAGTAGCTATCATCTTATCCTTGGCTTCGTCAAGGATTTTGATGGTAGATTCAGCTCCGAAGACTTGTTCCTCCAAAATTGAGCTCTGTGTTAGTTGTTGGTCTCGAGCTTTGATCAATTGCTCCCTCTCCGCCTTCAAGCGAACCAATTCAGCCTCAACTTCTCGAATTCTATCATTCTGTTGATGAATTCTCATATTCAAAGTTTCATAGGCTTCTTTCTGGATATCCAGCTAAGGCTTAGCTTCAGCCAAAAAAGCTTTTTCTTTAGCCACCTTGATGCTGTACTCGTGGAGAGCTTCATTAAAAATAGTCTCCCGAGCGAGGTATTCAGCTGATAAAGCGTCATACTCGTCTTGGATAAGACTTTCAGTAGTTTTACTTGACAGCCTTAGATATTCTCTAATGGGCTGTTCAAGTTCCTCCACGACCTTCTCCAGCGCCGCTGCTCTCGCTGCATCGTTGAACATGGCGACGTTCCTGATAGTAAGAGTAATAGCCGTCTTCAAGATTTCATAATTGAGGCCCATCTTCAGGACCATGTTGATTAGAGCTGTCAGTGTTTTGTAGAAAGTCTCAGTATGAATCTCAACTAAGAGATTCATTTCTGCGTTTGAGCTCGGTGTGGCGGCAATCTCTACCAAATCTCTTTTCTGAAGAGTAGGAGCAGATGTTGTTGCCTTGGTAGCAGACTGAGATGAAGCCATTGTTGTCGCTGCTACTATGGCCAACTAATTTCCAGGAGCTTCAGGGACAATGTCTTCAGTATTTGTTACTCCAGCCGTTTCTGGAGTCGAAACTACTTGGGTTTCGGTGGTGATGATCGGTGTGGGTGGAATGGTAGTAATTGTAGCTGACTCCGGTTCAGACATGGTCTCCTCAGGAACTTGTACTGGATCAGTAGCAATAACTGAGGATGTTATTACAATGTCTCCAGCTTCAGTTGATGGGTCAACTATATCCTCATCACCTTCATAAACTATTGGCTCTTTAGGCTCTGGGAGTACTTCAGTTTCTTCATTGAAGTCTATTTCTTCCTCAGCAGCCGCTTCATCATCTACAGTGGGTTCTACTGCAGTTTGTTCTTTATCTCTGCCCTCAGCAGGAGGAGACAATTCTGGCTGAGCATGCATTTTGGGCTCTTGTTGTACCTCCATAAATGGAGGACATTCTTCTGGAGCAGAGTCTTCTTCTGAAGAAGAATCCTCTTCCCCAGACTCCGTATTTTCCTTATAAATATCTTCTTGAGGAGGAGGAAAAGCCATAGGCTTTGTTCCAATAATGACACCTACAAAAATTATACAAAATAAGTTAATATACAAAATCATAATACATAATCTTGTATCGATTTTGTGTGATTTATATTTACTTGGAGTAGGTGCAGAACGTGCCAAGTACGAGTCATAATCCCCATCCCAGTCATCATCATCGAAGGTAATAGCTGGTTCATCTGATGGGATGAGCTCTGAATCAACAGTATGTGTTACGACAGCATCCTCAATAACTTGTGCCTTTTGAGGCAAAGTTAGATGAAGTGATGAGCTGAGGCGTCCACGAGATAGGACCGTCACCGCTTCTGTTGACACTGCTGGTTGGGATGCCGAGGATCCTTCTCCAGGGTGAGCTGAAGAAGATGCCAGATATTACGGCTCCTCGACCGGAGTGTCACTCTCTGGGGTAGCGACTCTTGGTCTAGAAGGCCCTTTGACGGTAACCTTCTTTTCTTCTCAGGGAGGGTCTTCTCTGGAAGAGTAACAACTGCACCTTGCTTCCGTTTTCGGATCTTGCCAATAATGATTGGTCCCGCAGCTATTTCCCCAGCACCTGTAGGAATGACTTCCAGATACTCATCTGGAACAGCAGCGTCATCGGGTATGTCTGGAAATACCCTGACTGGCTCTTCAACATTTCCTTCCCTGGGCCATCTTAGACTCCCTTTCAGGTTGTAGCCATAGGCAAAGGAGCGGATGGATGCATAAAAGCGAGCATACGTATGAAGTATACGTAGCTCGATTGTGCTGGTAGCAGTCGATACTTTGAATTTAGCACCGGTACAAGCAGTGCTAAAGTATCTCCAGGCTTTCGCACCATCAATTAGCTTCCCATAATGGTAGAAGCTAGTGGAGGGATTGCCAACATGAAGTTGGTCATATCCAAACTGGAGAACGAACCAACTTTGTAGATATGGTTCGAACGCACAGCTGTCTTTATTCCTGTACATCAGATGTGAGGGTCTGATGCACTGTAGCCATTTGAGAACTAGCACAGGCAATGAAGTCCTCCCTTCTACTTTATCTTCAAACTGTACGCCGAGGCAGTCGGCTGGAACTGGTGGTCTTGTACAGAAGAAGTTCCATTCATAGAAATAGTTCAGTACTGCTCGGGTGTCTGCCACGGTAGTTGCAATCCATGTGGCTTTGTTGAATTTTTGGAGAAAGACCTCCACATTATCTTCAGGGCCCGGTGGCAACAAACTGTAATTATGATGCAGTAACCAGCCCATCAAATAAGTGTAAGGCATCTCTACCCTAGGAAAATCCTTTCGGTGAGGAGCATTTTTTTTTAGTTCCTCACCAAAGGTCCGCAAAACTGTATTTATTCGACACACCATTGCCGATAGCAGGTTGATTCTGGCCTTAAACACCAAACGTACTGCCGACCACAATACGTTTCGGTGAATTCTATCTACTATGCTGATCCCGGGCACAACCCATCTCCGCAGCCACAGAGACAGAAAGCCTGCCAGCAAAGCTTCCCTGGAGATTTTCTGACTACCATGCCTCAGATGGCTCAAAGTTTCAGTCCTCACAGGGATGTTTCCGATCTTTTTGGACAGATACTGATCCGGAGACTTATATGAGATCATTAAACCATTGATCAGATATGAAGGGATTATCGAACAAGGGTTGATAGTTGGAGCCTTATTTTCTTGAAATCTTCCCTTTTCGTTCTTGGCTTTCCTATTCTCATGGTAGAATAGATAAGTTGTCCATTTAGTAGTATATGCCAAGTGAGACCCACTGTCATATATACTGGTGCAAATTAAGTAATGGCACATAAGCTCTTGGCAGACCTCAACCAATCGAGGATTTTTTCTCTGATTTCTGCCAGTTCCTGATTGGAGGGAACATATTCTTCATAGGGCGCTTCACCCATCGGCAGCTTCGAGATGAATTGTATCTCGGGCAGGGCGAGACCCATCTCACCTAGTGGAGTTACAAAAGTTCCTGTTGAACTCATATACAACTCCATCAGAGCCAAGAATAGATTACTGTTCATCGGTATACCCTGGCTCGTAGAGGCTACCGCTTCATACAGATCGATGGCTTCCAAGTCTATCTTGAAGTTTGTCATGATCCAAGCACTAAGCTGGATCCAGTTTTGGTTATAAGGTGACAGCCACCCTGGTAGCCTAGGGTTGGCCTGAGGATATAGTACTACAGCCCTTATGAACTTATTAATGAACATTTGGGTCTGCACTGGCTGAATCAGAGCAGAATCTTCACTCGCTGTGAACCCAGGTAATAAACTAGGGAAAGGGACAACACCACCACTGGGAACACTGACGTGATACCCCATATCGTTGGCTCCATCCCTCTTGAAGATGATTCTGCCCGGCCTACCATGACTGCTGGGAGTCAGGTTCCATAGCATCTGTTGGGGATGGGTGGCATGGACAAATGCAGATAGGGGATAATCCCTGTTCATGTCGGGGAGATACATCGCCCATTCTCCAAACTTGAACACCCAAGCCTCTTTCTTGGGGTGTGTTTGTGATTTGAAGTCTATCGCATCCCCGAATAAGAAGGCTTGCTTCAAAAATTGTTGGTCATCTAGCGATACCAACACTTCCCCATTTATCATGGACAGCAGCATTCTGTCCCCTTAAGCAGCTATCAGCTGTGCTCTCCCTTCAGGGTATTCTGGATTCGACTGAGGGAAATCCACATGGGACAAATTCTCCAAGTAATTTGAACCCACCATACCAGCTGGCGAGCGAAATATTTTTGCAAGTGGGTGAATTTGCAAGTCCACTGCCAAAAGAAAAAGAAAAAAATCAAGTTAGTAAAAATCTAATTTGAATTTTTACGCAGATGACTTGGTCTGAGTTTTACGCATAAAGATTAAAAACTTTGACTATGTAAACTTTACGCTCATGCGCAAAAATTAAAGTGTTAAAGTTCTTTGTTTTTACGCAAAGTCTTTTCTGGTAAATTTTTACACTGGCACATATTGATGTGAGCGTATTATAAAATTTACGCTGGCATGTGGTGACATAAGTGTATTTTAATTTTTATGTTGACACGTGTTGACGTGAGCGTATTTTGATTTTTACGCTTGCACATATTGATGTGAACGTTCTATGAAATTTATGCTGGCAAGTGTTGACATGTACATATTTTAATTTTTACGCTGGCACGTGTTGACGTGAGCGTATTTTGAATTTTACGCTGGCACATATTGATGTGAGCGTATTGTGAATTTTACACTGACACGTATAACGTGGACATATTTTGTTATTTCGGTTTTTATGCTGACACGTATAACTGGGCATATTTTGTTATTTCGATTTCTACGCTGACACGTATAACGTGTGCGTAAAATGAAAAGTTTGGGTCTTCTTCTCCGTCGAACTCACGGTCGAAGTTAGGTAGTATTCTACCTTTCATGGCCGGAGCTACAGTGGAATTTGTCTGTCGGGACGCCGCCGATGATAGGATGGTGGTTTTTGTGCGGTCGGCTGACGATGAATCAGCGGCGAGCTTCTTGCCCTTGCTGCCGGCGGTGGTCTTGCTCTTGGGGGCCATGGATTTGGATCGAAGTTTCGAAGAAAGAGAGAGAATAAAGAATGTTCGGGATTACAAAAGACGAGTAAAGTTCTCTATGTACTCGTAAGGCTCTATTTATAGAGAAATTTTGAAATCGGTTCAAATTCCCGAAATTCACGCTGACGGTTGGATATCTCGACTTTTACGCGGACTATTGATATCCCGAATTTTACGCAGATGACCGTTGAGTATCCCGACTTTTACATGGACTGTTGAAATTCCCTGATTTTATGCTTCGTTCAAAGTATTTCAAAATTTGAAAATAATTTAAAATTTTTGAAGGGGGTCTTGTAGGAGCGTAAAAAGTACTTCATAGACCAAGTCAAAGAAGTTGAGAACTTTATGCAATTCAAACTGAGTCAGACTCAGACTTTACGCGGAGATCAAACAGAGTACAACTCTACGCGAGCTACTTTACACGAGAGCTATTCTCTGAGCTTTTACGCGAAGGACAGACTGTCAAATCATCGTATTTAATACGCGTGATACTGTTTTGACGTAATAATTTTCTGACAGTGGACAGCACAGAAGCCGAGAAGATTTGATTTACACCAAACCCAACACTTGTCGTTTAGTGTGCAGATGGGCTAATTTACGCTCAAGAAATTGCTTCTTTTACGCACGAAAGCTATTCGAGCTTTTACGCTCAAGGCTGTTATGTGCGTAAAGTTTATTTGAGCTAATTTTACGCTCAAGGCTATTTTTAGCTACTTTACGCGGGAAGTTTATTTTGGGCTATTTTACGCCCAGTCTGCTACCTTACGCAGGAAGTATATTTTGGGTCATTTTTACGCCCGAACTTTTCTGGCTACAAGAGAATGTGGCTGCTTACGTGGCTTTCATGCCACACTTATCGAGGAACGTGTGTACGTGCTCTCCCCATTTTATTGAAGTAATGGGACACGTGTCATCATGCGTAGAGGATAATTTTCATCGTGGGTGACAGTTACTCGCGTAAAGACTCAACTTTATTGCTTTTTTACATACAGAGGGTCTAGTCTATAAATAGACTTATTTTCAACACAAACAGGGAGAGAAATCAAGAGACAGGAGAGAAGATTTTGAGAAAACTCATACTTTCAGAGTGATATTCCCAGAAGCATTTCTTCAACTTTTTCTCAAGAACAGGGTGAAGCAAAGCAGAAAAGCATTCAACTGTGCCATTAGTGTCGTTGCTCGATACCTTTCTGGTGACTTAGTTCTTCCGATGGTTCGTCTTCTTCAAGCAGTTTTCTTCATCATCATCGTATGGTCCAAGGAACAAAATGATCGCTCTCAGATCAGACTTCCATAGCAATACATCCCAGAAACAACCTGTACTTTTGTACTTTTTCTAGTTTTCTTTCAAAAGCCAATTTTAGGCATTTTATTAAGTAAAACAGCAGCAAGGGGGGAGCTGAGTCAGCGCTTCCTTATTTGGAAGCCGAGCCGACTCAGCTGGCCGCCCTAGCCAAGCCGCGTGGGTTGTGGGCCATTAGATCTGGGCGGTGCGCGTACGATGGCAACACGTATCCCCCGCCCAGCCGACTTAGCCAGTTCCACCGACTCTATTTTCCCTATATATTAGTATATATTAGGTTTCCGAAAACCCTAGATTTAATTCAGCAGCTTTTTGTGGCAGAGTTCGGTAGAGTTCTTCGACTTCGCAGAGGGTTTGCCGTTGATCTAGACGTCCATTTTGTGCGCCATTTTTTATTAGAAGCATATTGAGGTAAGGTTTCTGATTATATAATTTATTTTCTGGTATTTTGATCTCGAATTTCTGAATAATTATTTGAGTGTCGGTTGTCCAAAAATCAACGCGTCGTACGATTTTCGAGATTTCGAGTGATCCCGAATTCCGTTTCTCGATCCGTTTGAAGTTTTGGAAAGCTGACGCCGAGCTCTACAACATATAATTTTTCTAGAAATTTACAGTTTCATCTTGTATTTTATTTTGTTCATAGAAGTCAGATTTGGTCAACGGTTCATCGATTTGGTCATGGTTAGCCATAATGGCGATAACTTTTGACCAAATCGTGATTTTGCAGCACGGTCGATTCCAGTGCACTCATGGTACTGAAATCTACCATGTTGCACACTCAAACTTTTGAATTCATAATGTTTGACTAGTTAGTCAACAGTATGTAACGGTTTACGTGCCACGAGTCCCGAATTTGGAACCGTGAATTTCCTTGGCCAAATATTGTGTTTAGATTGTTATTTCAGAATTAAATAGGTTAAAATAGGATTTTAGATGATTTACTCCAGAATTAAAATAGTTTTAATTAATTTAACCCATTGGTCACTTTCTAGGATTTTTAGAGTGGGAATCGTTGATCTAACTTGTGATTGTTTTGTGTTAGGATAGATCGGGCTACGATGCCTTGAGTTGTGATTTTATCATCTATCAGAGCAGAAAAGTATCACTATGACCTATGTTTCCTTTATTTTATACTGTATGTGTCTTCGTGTCGTATGCACCCCCTTTCTTTTCTTTTAGTTGAATACCGTATAATACGGGGGAGTGACTCAGCAAGCTACGTATTACGGGTAGATGAATACCGTATAATACGATCAATGTTGTCTAAACGACGAGGGGGTGCATACTACATGAAAGTCTCACTAGGGTTACTCAACATCTATTGTCTCAATCATTTAATCAAGAAGCAGTAATAGAGAACATGTAAGATAAAGCAGTAAGACGTCCCAAACGCTCAGTCAAAATGTTCTTGAGGTCTGGCTTTATAAAACATAGCCATATGATATAACCAGGTATACACAATCGTTATCAGCTGCAGTCTGACTTAGTTACAATTATGTAAAAGTAACTGCAAGACTATCCGACTAACATGTCGGTACCAAGTGGCAAAATGTAAAGTAACAAAACGAGCAGGGAAGCAAGAAACCCACTCGTGTCCTCCTGCGATCATTCCTCTAGTATTGACCATCTTGAAGGTAGAAGTAAGCTGAGTCCTCAGGAACTGGCTCTAAATCTGGCCATGCAAAACCAGAGAGGTTAGACCTCTAATAGCAAGTACCACAAGGAAGCATGACATGAGAATTAAAATCAGTGGGAAGAGTTAAGAATATGATAAATAGATCTCTGCTTGCTACTGGGGTTCGCACAACATCACGACACTTCAAGCCAACTTCCCAACCAAACAAGGACAGAAGTTGACCCGTGATGTCCTGTCATTCTGCTCATCTCAGTAGTTAACAGAGTAGGTACAGTACACAAACAAATCAATTTAAATGGCAATACAACTACTACGGCTTGTTAACTGTAAGTTCCAAGTTGTCTTGGAAACATGCAATAAGAGATTCCTCAGTTCTTACTATGTACAAGCAAGGCTAGTCTATCCAATAATCAATTGTGCCAATGATGAATTAGACGAGTCCCAGCGGAACGCCCGTCATCAGTATATATAACAGTATTAGCAGATACCAATTCCTGCCCGTGTGGCAGATTTGCAATATCTGTGGGAACCAGGCGGCATGTCGGGGCACTAATTGTCCCAAATATGGCTGCCATATAAAAACTCGAGAATCCATTCTCTCCATGCAATCGTTATTTTATTTAGCTTAATAGTCCCTATGTTGATTGAAATCTCCTGCAGTGGATTATGGTCATTCAGAATGAGTACTTCCGTATAGAGTACGATATGCACAACTCTACAACGATGCCCGTACGGTTAGGTTATAGGTCTTACATAGCGTATTGCAACAATCAAACCTAGTCACGGAATAATCATGCCTTGACTGTGAGATACACATGCTGCTTTTACAAAAACAAGTTGAAGTCTGCACGTGTCCATATGCCAATGTTCGGGATCGGCTAGTCGATTACAATGGTTCATGGTTAATATGAACGTGTCTCATTCAATTTCAATAAGACGACTAGCCAGTCTCTTAGTTCCAACTAGGAACACATGATCAATCATTAGTCGAGGTAACAATCAATGTCATTTCGTGATAAGGCATAAAAGTCAACTAGCATTTGGTATGGTCGAGTCTATAACTCTCAAGGTTAATTTCCAGTCATTCTGGGCATACGTAAACTAATCGAGACAAAGGGACCATTCTGCACAACAATATATAGAAATATTAACGTATTATGATTATATCGAGTTCATATCAGAAGGCGTGAGGATATAATAAGGGATGCCATGTACGCCAAGGGAGTATGCCAAAGGAAGTACGCGTAAAAATAACGTTACGCATAAAATATGACGTTACGTATAAAATAATGTTACGTGTAAAATATTGTACGCATAAAGGAACATGCGTAAAGGAAGTAATGTTATGTGTGAACTTGTATGCGTAAAGAAATAGAATTACGCGTAAAGTTGTACGCATAAAAGAATAACGTTGCGCGTAAACTAGTACGTGTAAGATAATAACCTTGCGCGTAAACTAGTATGCGTAAGAGATGAACATTGCGCGTAAACTAGTACACGTAAAGAATAATGTTACGCGTGGAGGAAATAACGTTACACCTGAACTTGTACGTGTAAAGAGTAACATTACGCGTAAAGGAATACGCGTAAAGAAGTAGGACATTATGTTACGCGTAAATTAGTACGCGTAAAAAAATAACATTACGCGTGAAGAAATACGCGTAAAGGAAATACACCAAGTCAGAGTAGACTTGCGTAATCCAGATTCACGCTGACACGAATGATCGTGGGCGTAGAGTTTGATATTACGCGGACACGTAAAACGTGGGCGTAGAGAACCTCTCGAACTCCAATTCCATGAAACCTTCAATCGAAGCCAAAAATGGGACTTCCATGGATCAAAATAGGGTATAACACAAATCTCAACAACCTGGACTGCTCAAAATTTAGAAATAAGGAAGTTTGAGAGATCAAAAACATTAAAATCCAAAAATAGCAATTTCTAGATCTACAAAAATAAAACTCTCAAAATGGAAAATGTCAAGTTCTAAACTATCTTAGAATCATGAGAGGAAGATAAATGAACCATAAAAATAGATTCTCATGTGGAAGCAAGATGCACTTGCCTAAGCTCTTGTTAGGTAGAGAGAGTTATGAGGAAGAAGAAGGAGAGTAAATGAGAATGAATGAAGAGAGAGAAATGGTTGGGATTTAAATGGAGATGATGGTAGGTAGGGAGTTGGTTGGGTTCATGATGAACCACCAAAACAAACCAACCCAAGCCGAACCCAAGAGCAAAAATAAAAACAGAAAATAAAATACAGAAAAAGAATTAGCGTAAAAATTAAAGGAATTAAATACAGAATAAATACTTGATAAATATTAAATAAATACATTCAAGCAGTACACGTATTAAAATACATATTCTGGGAACGGAAAGTGACATCTCTATCCAACATAGAAAAATTCTGTCCAAGGAATTTCAAATCCAAGCAGGCCAGAAACATCAAAGCTAGACTAATCCAAGTACAAACAATTCTAGCGAGCAAGCAGTCATTCTACAATATCAATAGCAAGTAATTTCTACTCATAGGATGATAAGCATGAGGATTCAAGACAATCAAGGTACACGAAAAGAAATATACCTTATGAGCCAAATAGGTGTAGATACCGGGATCGGATATCATCCTCACATTCCCACGTTGACTCTCCTAACGAGTGATGACCCCAAACAATTTGGACAAGGCTAATTATTCGGTTCTTGAGTATCTTCTTTCTTCGGTCCAAAATGGACACCGGCTGTTCCTCGTAAGACAGGTTGGTATCACAACCAGCTCAGAATGATCGAGGATATGGCTTGGATCCGATACATACCTACGCAACTGAGATACATGAAACACATCATGCACCTCTCTTAACGAAGGTGGAAGGGATAAATGATAAGCAATATCGCCTACTCTATCAAGGATAGCAAATGGGCCTATGTATCGCGGACTCAACTTCCCTCGAATGCCAAATCTAATGACCCCACGAGTAGGTAAGATCCGCAAGAACACGTGGTCTCCAACAGAAAATTCTAGCGGCCTACGATGATGGTCTTCCTAATGATGATGCCGATATTATGTAACTCGAAGTCGCTCCCTAATCCCCTTAACCACTTCAACCGTCTGAACAATCATCTCTGGGCCTAACATCTTTCTCTCTCCGATATCATCCCATGCCAGTGGCGACCTACACTTCTTGCCGTATAGTGCTTCAAATGGCGCCATCTGGATACTGGCTTGATAACTGTTGTTGTATGAAAATTTGACTAAGTGCAGGTGACTCTCCCAAGACCCTCCAAAATCTAGGGTGCAAGCTCGTAACATATCTTCTAAAGTCTGAATTATTCTTTCTGATTGCCCGTCCGTCTGTGGGTGGTAAGCTGTACTAAATCTTAACTTGGTACCCAAGCTATGATGTAAACTCTTCCAGAAATGTTATGTAAAACGGGTATCCCTATCTGATATAATACTAACAGGGACCCCATGCTGCCTGACTATCTGCTGCATATACAACTCCGCCAACTTTTCTGTAGATTGCCCTACTCTAAAAGGAAGAAAATATGCCACCTTTGTAAGCCGATCTACTAACACCCAAATAGCATCCTTACCACTCGGGGATCTCGGTAAACCGATCACAAAGTCCATTGTGATATGCTCCCACTTCCATTGCTGGATAGGAAGCGGCTGTAACAATCCAGCTGGTCTCTGTTGTTCTGCCTTCACTTGCTGACATATCAAGCAACGAGAAACAAATCTAGCTATCTCTTTCTTCATTCCGTTCCACTAGAAGTGCTGCTTGATATCTTGGTACATTTTGGTCCCACCGGGGTGTATAGAATACTGAGAACTGTGGGCTTCTGTCATAACCTCCTGTCTGATATCTCCACTTGGCACACATAGACGTGATCCAAATCTAAGTGTACCATCTTCGTAAATTTTCATCTCCTTT
Source organism: Iris pallida (assembly GCA_029216955.1). Lineage (NCBI taxonomy): Eukaryota > Viridiplantae > Streptophyta > Magnoliopsida > Asparagales > Iridaceae > Iris > Iris pallida. The sequence continues at coordinate 18,434,362 of JANAVB010015397.1, read as the reverse complement.
CTGAGTCCTGACTCACATTCTGTCCTATGCTTCTGAATCCTTGGGTCCTATGCCTGAGCTGCCTTGATCCTGTCTACTAAGTCGAATTAAACTCGTAGACTTGCCAAAATTCCTATATCACTAGGGAGTATAACCTCGATGCCCATCTCTTGAAGATCTTCTAAAATATATTTTTGTGATGTCAACATAAATGTGCCGCCTCTCCTGCTAAGAGCGTCTGCTACTACGTTAGCCTTGCCTGGATGATACTGAAGCTCTACGTTGTAATCCTTGATCAACTCTAACCATCTTTTCTGTCTCATGTTCAGTTTCTTCTGAGTAAAGATGTACTTCAAACTTTTTTGGTCTGTGTACATGTCCACTCGACCACCGTACAAGTATTGCCTCCATAGCTTCAAAGCAAATACTACTGCTGCCAACTCCAAGTCATGAGTCGAATAATTCTTCTCGTGGTCTCGAAGTTGCCTAGATGCATACGCTATCACCTTTCCATGTTGCATTAGGACACACCCAAGTTCCTTTCCCGACGTATCACAATATACAGTAAAACCTTCGGGTCCGACCGATAATGTAAGAATAGGTGCCGATATCAACTTCTGCTTCAAATTTTCAAATGATGCCTGGCATTCTGCCGACTAGACGAATGGCACATCCTTCCGTGTCAAGCGGGTCATGGGTGCTGAGAGTCTTGCAAAGTCTGATACGAACCTTCTGTAATATCCTGTCAATCCCAAGAAACTACGTACATCAGCTACGGTCTTAGGCATTGGCCAACTCTCTACTGCTTCTACCTTCTTTTGATCTACTGCTACTCCAGCCCCTGATATGATGTGCCCCAAGAATGAAATGTGATCCGTCCAAAACTCACACTTGCTGAGCTTGGCGTACAACTGATTCTCTCTCAGAATCTATAACACTTTCCTGAGGTGATCTTCATGCTCTTCTTCACTAGCTGAGTATACAAGAATTTCATCGAGGAACACAACGACAAATAGATCTAAGTACGACATAAAGATGCGGTTCATCAAATCTATAAGTATTGCTGGAGCATTGGTCAAACCAAACGATATTACTAAGAATTCGTAATGCCCATACTTCGACCTGAATGTTGTCTTGGAAATATCCTCTTTCTGAACTATCACTTGATGATACCCTGACCGAAGATCTATCTTAGAGAAAACACTTGCTCTGCTCAACTGATCAAACAAGTCATCGATCCTTGGTAGTGGGTACTTGTTCTTTACTGTTGCTGCATTGAGCTTTCTGTAGTCAATGCACAATCTTGATGACCCATCCTTCTTCCCTACAAGTACCACTGGTGATGCCCATGGTGATTCGCTAACTCGAATGAACTTCTTTTCCTTTAATTCTTCTATGTGCTGATACACCTTGGCCTGCTCTGAGTCTGCCATTCTGTAAACTCGATCCGATATCGGTTTAGTTCCAGGTGCCAATTCTATACTGAACTCTAATGGGTGGTAGACCTGGAAGTTCTTCAGGAAATACGTCTAGAAACTCTTCAATTCGGAACTTGAACTTCTTCCATTGTCGCTACTATTCCTTCTTCTTGTTGAGTTGCCACTGATCTGACTAAGGTAAATCGCTCCATGCCTAGAATATTAAAAAATACACTCCCTCTACGACAATCTATTATCGCATGACTGTCTTTCAGCCAGTCCATGCCTAAGATAACATCAAAATTTTCAACAGAAAATTTTATCAACCTGGCGGGTAAGGAACGCCTGCAAACTACAACTCTATACGCTAGAATAACTCTACTAACTCCCCCGAGCCTATTACCAGTGAGCATATTCAACCTCCCTGGCAATGCCTCAAATTCTATTCCTAGTCGTGTCACAAATTATGCAGATATAAATGAGTGTGATGCTCCTGAATCAAACAATGCTACTGCGGAATATGAGGCGACGAGAATGTTACCTGCCACAACATCTCCCGATACCAATGCCTCTTCCAAGGACAGATTGAATGCCTGCCCTAGGCCTCCTTGTTGGTTCCCATATGGCATTCTAGCCTGGTGCTGCTGCTGGCCCCTGCCTTGGTGATGTTGGGGTGGTCTATGTTGTTGCTGCTACATCAGCGGTCCCTGCTGCCGAAACATCTGGTCCTGTGACATCAACGGATGTTGTGCCAACGGTCTCACTACTACCGCTGGTCCTTCTAACCTCGAACTCATGGGACAGGTGGAAATCCGATGATCTGGACTTCCACATATCAAACATTGTCCGTTCAATGCCCAACACACATCTCTAGTATGCCCTGCCTTTCCACAATAAGTGCAGCCCATTCGGGGTTGCTGGTTCTTCCTCTGCTGCTGTTGTTGCCTTGCTGGTGGTGCTGGACCTCGCATTGCCACATCGTGAATGCGAATGCCAGGGATTGCTGTAACTCGGGGCGCTACTCCCCCTCCTCCTTCAATCTGATTGTGAGATCTCTTCTGACCTCCAGTCCTTGATATGATCCTCTGGATTGTGATCTCATGCCTCCGAATTGCCGTCAATACATCATTGAAAGTCTGGTAGTTATGCCCCTCTATCAATTGCAAAAGTTCAAGATGAAACCCTTGCTGAAACCTCATAGCCCTCTGGCTCTCCGTTGCTACCATCTCCGGGGCGAACCTACTCAGTCTGCAGAACTTTACTACATAAGCATCCACTGTCTTTCCAGCCTGCTTGAGGTTGATAAACTTCTATTGTAGCTCGAACTGTGCCATAACTCTATAGTACTTTGTCTTGAATCTCGCAGTAAAATCGTTCCAAGCAATAGGACGTCTGATGCCCACTTCTTCTGATTCCCACCAATCACGTACGAGGTCCTGAAGCAACAGCTTCACTAGATCCACATGTTCTTCCGTTGGTACCTTAGCCGCTGTCAGAATAGCCTCGATGTTCTTAAGCCATGCATCCGCTGAAATGGCATCTTTCGTGCCCTCGAAACGGCGGGGGTTGTACTTGCAAAATCTGGTTGACGCCCCTGAATCAGTCCTTACTCCCCTTTCCAAAGCCGTTTGCAACCCTTGGTTGAGTAATATATTCTGCTCTTGCAGCTGAGTGTACATGTGTTGCTAGGTCAACATCTGATGTTGCTGAGTAGCTATCATCCCTTTCATGATCTCTAGAATGGCTGGTGTGTCTACTGCCATAGGGGTAGGTAGAACTGTTGGTAGTATTGGAACCTCCGGATACTGCGGTCCAGCTACTGGTTCCTCTATCACCTCTTCTTAGATGGTCTCTTGAGGTAGTATTGGCCCTTGTTGCTGATCAACATGGTCATGTTGTTCGCGTTGACCTTGATGTTGCTATCCAGCTCTGACAGGTACGGACAAAGTGCCCCTAAGAAAAGGGACAAGAGAACAATCAAATGATCGAACAAGAAAGATCAATGAAGTCAAAGGATACTAGAATGTCAAGCTAGGGTCGAGAATAACGAATCATAAGATCAAGGGGGAAACATGTGTGATTGAGACATCCTATAAATTAAAACACCCCACAAGTCTAAAATCAGACCTGCATGGGCCACCACTAAAACCTTGTCACGCCCCAAAATCAGAACACCGGAGAACTGGGGAGTGACTCAGCCAGCTACGTATTACGGGTAGATGAATACCGTATAATACAATCAATGCTTGTCTAAAAGACGAGGGGGTACATACTACATGAAAGTCTCACTAGGGTTACTCAACATCTATTGTCTCAATCATTCAATCAAGAAGCAGTAATAGAGAATTTTAAGATAAAGTAGTAAGGTGTCCCAAATGCTCAGTCAAAATGTTCTTGAGGTCTGGCTTTACAAAATATAGCCAGATGATATAACAAGGTATACACAATCGTTATCAGCTGCAGTTTGACTTAGTTACAATTATGTAAAAGTAAGTGCAAGACTATCCGACTAACATGTCGGTGCCAAGCGATAAAATGTAAAGTAAGTAACAAAACGAGCGGGGAAGCAAGAAACCCACTCATGTCCTCCGGCGATCATCCCTCTAGTATTGACCATCTTGGAGGTAGAAGTAAGCTGAGTCCTCAGGAACTGGCTCTAAATCTGGCTATGCAAAACCAGAGAGGTTAGACCTCTAATAGCAATTACCACAAGGAAGCACGAGATGAGAATTAAAACCAGTGGTAAGATTTAAGAATATGATAAATAGATCTCTGCTTGCTACTGGTGTTCGCACAACATCACGACAGTTCAAGCCAACTTCCCAAACAAATAAGGACAAAAGTTGACCCGTCATGTCCCGTCATTCTGCTCATCACAGTAGTTAACAGAGTAGGTACAGTACACAAACAAATCAATTTAAATGGTAAAATAACTACTACAGCTTGCTAACTGTAAGTTCCAAGTTGTCTTGGAAACATGCAATAAGAGATTCCTCAGTTCTTACTATGTACAAGCAAGGCTAGTCTATCCAATAATCAATTGTGCTAATCATGAATTAGATGAGTCCCAGCGGGACGCCCGTCATTAGTATATATAACAGTATAAGCAGATACCACTCCCTGTCCGTGTGGCAGATTTGCAGTATCTGTGGGAACCAGCCGGCATGTCGGGGCACTAATTATCCCAAAGATAGCTGCCATGCAAGAACTCGAGAATCCATTCTCTCCATGCAATCGTTATTTTATTTAGCTTAATAGTCCCTATGTTGATTGAAATCTCATGTCGTGGATCATGGTCATTCAGAATGAGTACTTTCGTACAGAGTACGATATGCACAACTCTACAACGATGCCCATACGGTTAGGTTGTAGGTCTTATATAGCATAATACAATAATCAAACCTAGTCACGGAATAATCATGTCTTGACTGTAAGATACACATGCTGCTTTTACAGAAATAAGTTGAAGTCTGCACGTGTCCATATGCCAATGTTCGGGATCGGCTAGTCGATTGCAATGGTTCATGGTTAATATGAACGTGTCTCATTCAATTTCAATAAGACGACTAGCCAGTCTCTTAGTTCCAACTAGGAACACATGATCAATCATTAGTCGAGGTAACAATCAATGTCATTTCGTGATAAGGCATGAAAGTCAACTTGCATTTGGTATGGTCGTGTCTATAACTCTCAGGGTTAAGTTCCAGTCATTCTGGGTATCCGTAAACTAATCGAGACACAGGGCCTATTCTGCACAACAATATTTAGAAATATTAACGTATTATGATTATATCGAGTTCATGTCAGAAGGCATAAGGATATAATAAGGGATGCCATGTACGCCAAGGGAGTACGCCAAAGGAAGTACGCGTAAAAATAACGTTACGCATAAAATATGTCATTTTGCGTAAAATAACGTTACACGTAAAATATTGTACGCATAAAGAAACATGCGTAAAAGAAGTAATGTTATGTGTGAACTTGTATGCGTAAAGAAATAGTATTATGCGTATACTTGTACGCGTAAAAGAATAATGTTGCGCGTAAACTAGTACGCGTAAGAGAATAACCTTGCGCGTAAACTAGTACGCGTAAGAGATGAACATTGCGCGTAAACTAGTACGCGTTAAGAATAATGTTACGCGTGGAGGAAATAACGTTGCGCCTGAACTTGTACGCGTAAAGAGTAACATTACACGTAAAGGAATACGCGTAAAGAAGTAGGACATTATGTTACGCATAAATTAGTATGCGTAAAGAAATAACATTGCGCGTGAAGAAATATGCGTAAAGGAAATACGCCAAGTCAGAGTAGACTTGCGTAATCCAGATTCACGCTGACACGAATGATCGTGGGCGTAGAGCTTGATATTACGCGGCCACGTAAAACGTGGGCGTAGAGAACCTCTCGAACTCCAATTCCATGAAACCTTCAATCGAAGTAAAAATTGGGACTTCCATGGATCAAAATGGGGTATAACACAAATCTCAACAACCTGGACTGCTCAAAATTTGGAAATAAGAAAGTTTGAGAGATCAAAACCATTAAAATGCAAAAATAGCAATTATTAGATCTACAAAAATAAAACTCTCAAAATGGAAAATATCAAGTTCTAAACTATCTTAGAATCATGAAAGGAAGATAAATGAACCATAAAAATGGATTCTCATGTGGAAGCAAGATGCACTTGCCTATGCTCTTGGTAGGTGGAGAGAGTTATGAGGAAGAAGAAGGAGAGTAAATGAGAATGAATGAAGAGAGAGAAAAGGATGGGCTTTAAATGGAGATGATGGTAGGTAGGGAGTTGGTTGGGTTCATGATGAACCACCAAAACAAACCAACCCAAGCCGAACCCAACAGCAAAAACAAAAGCAAAAAATAAAATACCGAAAAATAATTAGCGTAAAAATTAAAAGAATTAAATACAGAATAAATGCATGATAAATATTAAATAAATACATTCAAGCAGTACACGTATTAAAATACGTAGTGATAGACACATCATATTTTATTTTAAAAGATTCATACTCTTGTGTGAGTCTATTAATCTTTAATTCCTTTACTTGTGACGTTCCCTCGTGTGTAACTTCCAAAAGTTTCCATATTTTATTGAAAGTTTTGTAAGTAAAGATTTTATTGAATTCATTAATATCAAGAGCACAATCGAGTGCGTTCATAGCCTTTGCATCTCGACTTGCGACCTTCTTGTCGTTCTCGAAAAGTTTATCTCTATGAGTTTTCGATACTACTTCCTCAATAACTGTAGAAGATTTAGGAATGCCATTTACAACACATCCCATAGATCGAAGTCTGGAGATATCAAGTAAATGTCCGTCCTAATTTTCTAATAGTTATAGTCGGTTCCATCAAATAGAGGAGGTCTATTTGTGGAGTGTCCCTCATTGTGGAATGACTTGGTACTAGGGTTAGTGGCCATGGATCACTCTAAGGATGTAAATCTAAATCAAGAGACAAGGCTCTATACCAATTATAGAACCCTAGAGGGTGGATGAATATGATAATAAAATAATTACCAACAATAAATAGTAATTTAAAGGATAATAAATGAGAGAGAGAATTAAACACTCGATGTATCCTGATATCCTTCCAAGGGGCACTCTAGTCTCGGAACTCTCTTCGACTTTAATCCGCTATTTGAGTAATTCGTCAACTTCTAACATGAGTTTGGATCCGAAGAGCTCGTCAACTTCTTACACAAGTTTTCTTCCGAAGGCTCATCAACTTCTTACACACGAGTTTTCCTCCGAAGGCTCATCAACTTTAACTTGAGAGAAAGAAAGGTTTTGATCTTCTAAAACACTTTGAATATCGAATATTACAACCCTTGAATACTCTAGCACTTTTGGTTGGATAACAAATTAAAGCTTTGTTAGAGTAGTAATGGTGGAGCTCTTGCTGGTTGAGAAATTTAAAGCTCAAATGGATGTCTTCAAAGAGAAGACTCAACCACTTTAAATAGAACAACCAAGAGAGCTAATCATTTAATGCTCCAAACATTCAACGATCGGTATACTGTCGGTACAAATCATAATTTTGTCGGTATACCGTTCTGCAACAGTAACGATAATAAATCTAGCCGTTGGAGCATTTAATGTTATGGATCTGACCATTCAAAAATTCAAAGTATTTGTAAAATGGTATACCGTCGGTATAAAACAGTATTCCAACGGTATGCCGAATTTTTAGACAGAAGCTTTTTTGTATACAAAATTTGGTGTACCGTCGATAAGAACCGGTGTACCGTCAGTGCTCCGATTTTATGGACATAACCTTTTCTGCTCACAAAATTCGGTATGCCGTCGGTACAAATCGTTGTACTATCGGTATTTCGAGTTTGTAGACAGAACCTTTTCTGTGCAAAAAATTTGATATACCGTAGGTACGAACCGGTGTGCCGTCAATATTCCAAATTTGTAGATAGAACCTTTTCTATGCACAAAATTTGGTGTATCATCGGTACGAATAGGTGTACCATCGATATTCCGTTGCTGTACGAAAAAAGAATTTTGGAAAACAATTTATATAGACTTTTGGTTTGTCATCCACCTTGAGTGTTTCACAGTTGTCCACGAGCTTGTACAGTCTCTAGGAACTTGGATCTTTGAGTATGCTGATAGCTTCTCTTCAGTCTTTCTTTTACCAGTCCATAAGTCTTTCGAGAGGCTTATTGTAATGACTTTGTTTTCACCGATCTTTTGCAGTAGCCTTTAAGAGACTCTAGCGGTGTATCTGATTCTGAAAAAGATGGAGAGACTAAAACACGAAGATGCAGTTAATATTATCAAAATCAATGTGCCAACATTAAGATATTATATTGGATATCATGTTGTATGTACGATAACTTGTTGTTCATTTCAAGTTCTTTGAATATAAATTTTAGCGTTTATAAGTTATTTTTGAAATAAGGCATATATTACCTATGTTGGAAAATATATACGAAAAGAAAGAAATTATTATTTCTTATGATAAATTAATATTAAAAAGTATAAATTAGCTTTTGCGACATCCAATTGTGTCACAGAAAATTATATCTTATATAATAAAAATAAAAAATCAACTTTTTTCCCGACATGTATTATGTTGCTAATGTATCACCTTTCTGCGAAATAGAAAGCACATGTCACCAAAAAGTTATTAAAAATAAAATTTTGATATGTCGCCAAAAGTGGATAGATTCTGCGACATGGTAATTTTTGTTGGCCCATTGGTTATGGTCAAACATGATTTTAATAATTGATCTAACTATGTCTCGATAAGGGCTACTTGAACAAATACTAACAACTACCGATCAAGACAAGAAGCCAGTTTGCCCTTGAGTCTGTATTTCCTTATCAATATAATTTTTATTATTTATTGAATCCAGGAATACGATGTACACTGAGTCGTACTGGAAAATAGGCTACCCCAAAATATTTTCAAAATATTCTTGTTTTAAAAATAAACCTATTGACAAAAGCACCTAACTGCTAGACTTTTAAAAACGTCAAAAACCAGTTTGCAAAAACACTAACAGAACAACAAAGGAATTCGGCCCAAGTTTGGCCTGAATTTACCCCGAGTTCGGTTAGTTCCTGTTGGATTTTAAACTTGGTCATCCTACAGTTACGGATGCAATGACTATCTATCGAGATTCCCTTAAAAAATTTTGCCTTTAGAAAACCTATAAATAGAGAAGAATTTCCATCAATTCAATACACCTCTCTCTTCTCTTCTCTCTAAGTTTAATACGTTCTTCCAAAGTGTTCTAAGCACTTTCATTTTCAAATCTCAAGCCAGTTACAATCTTCTAGTCGATTTGCTAGTGCGGTATGGTTTATAAGTTTCAGGGTGATTGTAATCAGAGGCTTGATTGAAGAAAGATACTTCATAATTAAAGTTGGTCGAGTACTTCGGATCAAAGCTCGCGTTGTAGAAGTTGCAAGAACTTCGCATGAATATTTTTCCATAGTAGATTTCAACTAGAAGCTAGAGTTCTTCCGACTAGACTAGTCCTCACAAGAGAAAAACTAGTATACATCCGTGTGTTTACATTTGCTCTCTGCTCTCTACTAAAATATATATATATATATATATATATATATATATATATATATATATATGTTACGCCCCAGAACCAGAATACTAGCAAGTAGGGACGGACCAGGCCAGCTACGTATACCAAAGTACTCCAGTACTCCGAAATAACGTATAAGCTGTATAGATGAGGGTTACTACTACAAGCCAACAGTCGATCCTAGGTCAAGCAATCCTAGGTATCTCAATCACAGGCAGTAAACAATGTACAAGAAGTAAGATCAACTAGAATATAAAATAGTAAAGCGTCCCAAACTATCATATATCAATGATCATGAAGCTAGTAATACAGAGGGAAGACTAGCAAGAGTAATAGTCATACATGATAAGCTCTAGCTATAGTCTAGAATACGCAAATCATGTTCTGGCCCGTAGGCTAAATGTCAAGTCCAAAACATGAGCTAAATACGTGCTAGGAGGCTAAACGCCATAAAATAATAATGTACATAACTAGTGGGAGAATGAAATAGAAAGCCCACTAAGGTACTCTAGTGCTCTGGGTAATCACCAACGAGTGGAAGGTAGGAAAGATCCTTCGGGCTCCTCTATCAGATCTGGCCAAACAAAACCAGTGGGGTCAGACCCCCAATAGCAAGTACCATAAAGGAAGCCAAACTATGAACTAAAACCAGCATGCAAATCATAGCAACGGATAGAGACAGAAATAAGTAAAAGCAAATTGAGACTCGTGCTCTACCAATGCACTTATCCCGAGAATAGAAAAGACAATAAGTAAAGCAACATGTAGCATAAAGTAAAGGACATGTGATATAATGTAAATTGTGTATATGTAAGAAAAATGAAGCATATGAACATGAAAGATAAACTAGACATATGAGCATGTTAAGTAGTCGGAACATGTGAGCATGTTAGGTAACTGGAACATATGAGCATGTTAAGTAACTGGAACATGTAAGCATGTTAGGTAACTGGAGCATGTGAGCATGTTAAATAACTGGAGCATGTGAGCATATCAGATAACTGGAGCATGTGAGCATATTAGATCTATATAGAACGACAAATGATAAGATGACTTAGGAACTAATCAGAAACCCTAGTTACAACCCGTAAACCAAATAAGGACCGGGATTGTAATCCTTCTCCTGAACAGAACTTTAGTATCTACTCATTTATCGGCAAAAGTAAAGCATAAACAAAGATGTACTGAAAATAAAAAAATTCGGACACTGCCTAGACAAACTAGACTAGACTGGACTCCATACAATAGTCACGGCCAAGCAATGAGTACGGCTTTATACATTAGCTAACTAGGGTTGTCACAATCCTAATTACTAACAAATACAAGTTTGAGAAATCCAAGTCCAATTACCTGCCTGCTGCTACCTGAATGGTCCAAGCCAAGGATGCAATGGTATATAGTGGATACATCGCCCATGAGACAAATGTATCCTATAATAGTGGTATATCGCCCGGGAGACAAATGTACCCTAAGACATATAATAATGGGTACATCGCCCAGGAGACAAATGTACCTGGTACAACACTCGATGGTGCGCTGGAAGTATGCTCATCATGACAGATAGCTCAAAATCTTATGTATATATATAAGACCAAGACCAAAGGGACAACAGATAACTGGAAAATTCTCAATGATTTAAGTAATCAAGCTAGTTGTTTAGTCTTTAACATTTTCTTGTTGGATTGTGGGTGTGGCATTCCGCAGAATCCATCCTAGACATGAGACATGCAAGACTGGACAAAAAGCGAGAATGTGCACCATAACAAGCCACAACAAGAAATATAATAAACTGGAAGCTAGGAGTGCGCTATGACGAGCTACTATAGGGAGTGTGCCATGACAGGGCACTATCATGTAAGCAAAGAAGGACATGTATCATGAGTGCGCCACGACGGGCCACTATCTAGTAAGCAAAGAAGACATGTAAGAAGAGGGTGCTACGATGGGCCACTATCATGTAAGCAAATAAGACATGGCAACAATTATCATAACTTGTAAGAAAGAATCTATCAAAAAGACATATCATGGCATGTGGGAAAGAATAATTAAAGTTAAGTATATTTCATAGAAAAATGATTGAACATGTTCTAGTGTCAAGTGTATATAGGGTGTACAATCATTCTCTAACTATGCAAGATCATCTAATCATGTTAAGAAATCATTATAGTCAAAAAAATATCAAAAGCGGACAAAAATGGGCAAAAATGGGTAAAAACAGACTAAAACGGCATAAAACGGCATATCGGCGGTATACGGCGGCATACCAGCGGTAAACCGGCCTAAAGACAGAAAGTTTCTGGTGCAAAAATCGGCATACCGTCGGTATACACCGGAATACCGTCGGTATACCGGTTTTTCAAACAACAACAAAATTCAGATTTTTGCCAAAACTTGTTTCGGCCATAAAAACTTCATTTTAAATCAAAATTCGGACTTCAAATGCCAAAGTTGCATAGAATTGAATTTCCTACAACATGGAACTATTAGATTTCACAAATTCAAAGATTTGATAGATCAATATCTCAAAATACTCCCAAAAATAGGTTTTCGGGGCGCCGAAACGGGTTTCGATTGCCACCAAACTCAAAATCTATTGTATACAAACTATGTGAGGGCCTCATATATGTATATGAGACTAAGATCCATGATGGTAACACTAGTATCACTCTTGATACCAAGTTTTCTACTAAGTCCATATTGGATTTTAACGAAAAATCAAAACCTTGCTTAAACAAATTTTGGAAACATGAATATATACGAGAATCATACGGAAAACTTATTTTACAAAATGAGTTTAGAACAATTCTAAGTATTTACTACCAAGAAAAATAAAATGACAACAAAAATATTTTTGTTCAAGATTTGGCAAGATGTACTTGCCTAGGTTAAGCTCCAAGCCTAATCTTCTACTCCTCCTCCTGGGGAGTTAGACACCACACCCAAGGCCTCAAGGCCAAGCTCTTGGCAAGCTCCAAGAGGGAGAGAAGGGAAGAAGAAATGAAGAGAGAGTGAAGAGAATGAAAAGGGAGGAGTGAGAAAGTGAAATGGTATATATAAAAGGGGGAATTAATTTTAACCGTTGGATGGTGATCCATGTGAAGATCTAAGTCAATCCTAACCATCCAAACAAAACCAAATATCCAATGGATAATAGGGTGCATCTATACTATTCACAAAAATATCTAAACACTATTTATCAAAATATCCAATACACTATTTATCAAAATATCGGAAATACTATTCATGAAAATATCTGAAATCGAAAATATCTAAAATATGGAAAATCTATCTAGACGGTATGCCGTCGATATACTCCGGTATACTGGCGGTATGCCGGCCAAGAAGAAAATCTATAAGTTAGGAAAATTTTTAAAGTATTACGAAAACTAAGAAAATACGAAATATACTACAAATTAATTACGTATCCGTATATAAATACTGATTCTGTGAGACGAGTCTCACAACTCTCCACAACTTAAAAATAAATTCCATCCTTGAAATTTCCTAAAGCTAGTCAAGCATGAAAACGAAACCTAAGAGCTGGAAAATTATATCAATCAAAACAAAGCATGGCATGTTTGTAAGATAAAGACAACAACAATATAAGTAAATGCGTAAGCAATAACACAGCCACAATCAAGAAAGGATGGAGGCATATGAATAAATATATCTCCTGAGTTCAGTTGGGTAGGAGCAAGCCTACGCTGACTCCAAAAATAGATAGGGCTCAAGTCTCAAAGTAAGTCGGTACCAATGACTTAGTCTAAGACATGACTCTACCCAGGACATATCTTCGTAGTCGAGACACGTGATAGATATCATATATCTCAAGATACGAAGACATAAGAGTAGGACGCAAAACTCGCCAAATATGCGTAACCCAAGAGATAATATAAGAGTGGAAGAAGAACAGGACAATACCTACAACATAGTCGCCTTCGGCCAAAACCTGCTCTAACATGCCAAACTCTGCCTGCCCACGTCTCGGAACTGCTGCTCTGACCCGCTGCTGCTGAACCGGTACTTGAGCCATATACTACTGGACTGCCGGGGTAGCCGGTGAAGCTGGATGTACGGAGGAAAAACTAGCCCTCCGTGGACAAGATCTCATCATATGGTCCGAAGCTCCACAAACCAAGCACAACTCATATGCCCTACGACACTCAGAAAGTACGTGCCCAGACTTCCCGCAATGGGAACATCCAATAGATGAAGACGATATCTGTTGCTGAGGATATGTCTGAGATGACTGCTGAAAGGAAGATGCTGGAACTGCTCCTCTTGGTGATCCATATCCATTCTCCAATGTCCTGACTGCTGGTGCTGACGACTGGGGAAAAGATCCCCTCTGAACATGAGACCTCTTCTGGCCTCCAACTCTATCCACGATCCTCTGTGAGGTGTACTCATGCCTCCTCGTCGCCCTCATCACTGCATCAAAAGTCTAGAACTCATTCTGCTCAACTGCCAGAATGATCTCGAGATGAAGTCTGTGTTGGAACCTCCTCGCCCGGTCCAACTCGGTCACCACCAAGGAAGGGGAAAACCGACTGAGTCTGCTGAATTCTGCTGCATAGCCATCGACGGTCCTACTCATCTGCCGGAGACCAATGAACCTCTACTACAGATCATAATGCGACACCGTATCAAAATAGCGAGTCTGAAATCTCTTACTAAAATCTGCCCAAGCTATCGGCGCCATTAGAGATACCTCATGAGCCGCCCACCAGTCGTGGGCTAAATCCAAGAGCTGTAACCTGACAACTGCCACACGCTCCCTAGCCGAAATCCCTGCTGCCTCCAGAATGGCATCAGTATCCTGAAGCCAAGCATCGAACGTAATTACATCCTCTGTACCATAAAAGTACGGGGGATAAAGATGTCTGAAACTGCTCGCAGAATTATAGACCTGAGATCCACCCCTCTCTAAGGCTATCTGTACAGACTAGGTGAGAATGTCACTCTAATGCTGCTGCGATACCATGAAGCCCATGAGAATACCCACCAGCTCATAAACAACATTCTCTGGCTGCTCTGGCAGGACTGATCCTGTTGGCTGATCAGGCTGAACTGACACCTATGCCCTCGGGTCAGCTCTAAACTCTTCTCCTGAATGTTGAGACTGATCCTCCATAATTGGCCTAACAGAAGATTGCTGACCTGCCATCCGTAAAACCCGAATAAGTTGATCGAAAGGAATAAGAACAGTGCCCCTGAAAGTTGAAGGACACAAGGATCACATCGAGGGAACATGAAGGATCAACGATCAAGGTAGATATCAGGTCAAAGGATCAGAGATATAGAATAACACGAACGATACCAATAAAGGAGAATTGTGACTGAGATATCTAAACATCAGTAATCCCTACATATCTGATAAATTAGACCTGCATGGGCCACCACTAAAACCTATGTCACACCCCAGAACCAGAATACCTACAAGTAGGGACGGACCAGGCCAGCTACGTATACCAAAGTACTCTAGTACTCCAAAATTACGTATAAGCTGTATAGATGGGGGGTTACTACTACAAGCCAACAGTCGATCCTAGGTCAAGCAATCCTAGGTATCTCAATCACAGACAGTAAACAATGTACAAAATGTAAGATCAACTGGAATATAAAATAGTAAAGCGTCCCAAACTATCATATATCAATGATCATGAAGCTAATAATACAGAGGAAAGACTAGCAAGAGTAATAGTCATACATGATAAGCTTTAGCTATAGTCTAGAATATGTAAATCATGTTCTGGCCCGTAGGCCAAATGTCAAGTCCAAATCACGAGCTAAACACGTGCTCGAAGGCTAAACGCCATAAAAGAGTAATGTACATAACTAGTGGGAGAATGAAATAGAAAACCCACTAAGGTACTCTGGTGCTCTGGGTAACCACCAACGAGTGGAAGGTACGAAAGATCCTCCGGGCTACTCTATCAGATCGGGCCAAACAAAACCAATGGGGTCAGACCCCCAATAGCAAGTACCACAAAGGAAGCCAAACTATAAACTAAAACCAGCATGCAAATCATAGCAACGGATAGAGACAGAAATAAGTAAAAGCAAATCGAGACTCGTGCGCTACCAATGCACTTATCCCGAGAATAGAAAAGACAATAAGTAAAGCACATGTAGCATAAAGTAAAGGACATGTGACATAATGTAAACTGTGTACATGTAAGAAAAAGGAAGCATGTGAACATAAAAGATAAACTAGACATGTGAGCATGTTAAGTAGTCGGAACATGTGAGCATGTTAGATAACTGGAACATGTGAGCATGTTAGGTAACATGGACATGTGAGCATGTTAGATAACTGTAGCATGTGAGCATGTTAGATAACTAGAGCATATGAGCATACTAGATAACTGGAGCATGTGAGCATATTAGATAACTGGAGCATGTGAGCATATTAGATCTATATAGAACGACAAATGATAAGATGACTTAGGAACTAATCAGGAACCCAAGTTACAATCCGTAAACCAAATAAAGATCGGGATTGTAACCCTTCTCCTGAACAGAACTTTAGTATCTAATTATTTATCGACAAAAGTAAAGCATAAACAAAGATGTACTAAAAATAACCAAATCCGGACACTGCCTAGACAAACTAGACTAGACTGTCCATACAATAGTCACGGCCAAGCAATGAGTACGGCTTTATACATTAGCTAACTAGGGTTGTCACAATCCTAATTACTAACAAATACAAGTTTAAGAAATCCAAGTTCAATTACCTGCCTGCTGCTACCTGAATGGTCCAAGCCAAGGATGTAATAGTATATCGTGGATACATCACCCAGGAGACAAATGTATCCTATAATAGTGGTACATCGCCCGGGAGACAAATGTACCCTAAGACATATAATAATGGGTACATCGTCTAGGAGACAAATGTACCCGGTGCAACACTCGACGGTGCGCTGGAAGTGTGCTCATCATGACAGATAGCTCAAAATCCCATGTATATATATAAGACCAAGACCAAAGGGGCTACAGGTAACTGGAAAATTCTCAATGGTCTAAGTAATCAAGCTAGTTGTTTAGTCCTTAATATTTTTTTGTTGGATTCTGGGTGTAGCATTTTGCATAATCCATCCTAGACATGAGACATGTAAGACTGGACAAAAAGCGAGAATGTGCACCATAACAAGCCACAACAAGAAAATATAATAAACTGGAAGCTAGGAGTGCGCTACGATGAGCAACTATAGGGAGTGTGCCATGACAAGCACTATCATGTAAGCAAAGAAGGACATGTATCATGAGTGCGCCACGACGGGCCACTATCTAGTAAGCAAAGAAGATATGTAAGAAGAGTGCGCCACGACGGGCCACTATCATGTAAGCAAAGAAGACATGGCAACAATTATCATAGCTTGTAAGAAAGAATCTATGAAAAAGGCATATCATGGCATGTGAGAAAGAATAATTAAAGCTAAGTACATTTCATAGAAAAAATGATTGAACATATCTAGTGTCAAGTGTATATAGGGTGTACAATCATTCTCTAACTATGCAAGATCATCTAATCATGTTAACAAATTATTATAGTCGAAGAACATATCAAAAGCGGACAAAAATGGGCAAAAACGGGCAAAAACGGGCAAAAACAGACTAAAACGGCATAAAACGGCATACCGGCGGTATACGGCGGCATACCGGCGGTATACCGGCCTAAAGACAGAAAGTTTCTGGTGCAAAAATTGATATACCGTCGGTATACACCGGCATACCGTCGGTATACCGGTTTTTCAAATAGCAACAAAATTTAGATTTTTGCCAAAACTTGTTTCGGCCATACAAACTTCATTTTAAATCGAAATTCGGACTTTTAAAAGTCAAAATTGCATAGAATTGAATTTCCTACAACATAGAACTATTAGATTTCACAAATTCAAAGATTTGATAGATCAATATCTTAAAATACTCCCAAAAATAGGTTTTCGGGGCACCGAAACAGGTTCTGATTGCCACCAAACTCAAAATCCATAATATACAAACTATGTGAGGGCCTCATATATGTATATGTGACCAAGATCCATGATGGTAACACTAGTATCACTTTTGATACCAAGTTTTCTACTAAGTCCATATTGGGTTTTAACAGAAAATCAAAACCTTGCTTAAACAAATTTTGAAAACATGCATATATATGAGAATCATAAGGAAAACATATTTTACAAAATAAGTTTAGGAAAATTCTAAATATTTACTACCTAGGAAAATAAAATGACAACAAAAATATTTTTGTTCAAGATTTGGCAAGATGTACTTACCTAGGTTAAGCTCCAAGCCTAATCTTCTACTCCTCCTCCTAGGGGGGTTAGACACCACACCCAAGACCTCAAGGCCAAGCTCTTGGCAAGCTCCAAGAGGGAGAGAAAGGAAAAAGAAATGAAGAGAGAGTGAAGAGAATGAAAAGAGAGAGGAGAGAGAAAGTGAAATGGTATATATAGAAGGGAGAATTAATCTTAACCGTTGGATGGTGATCCATGTGAAGATCTAAGTCAATCCTAACCATCCAAACAAAATCTAATATCCAATAGGTAATAGAGTGCATCTACACTATTCATAAAAATATCTAAACACTATTCTTCAAAAATTCAAAATACTATTAATCAAAATATCGGAAACACTATTCATGAAAATATCTGAAATTAAAAATATCTAAAATATGGAAAATCTGTCCGGACGGTATGCCGTCGGTATACTCCAGTATACTGGTGGTATGCCGGCCAAGAACAAAAACTACAAGTTAGGAAAAAATTTAAAGCATTACGAAAACTAAGAAAATACGAAATATACTAAAATTAAATATGTATCCGTATATAAATACTGATACTGTGAGACGAGTCTCAATATATATATATATATATATATATATATATTCGGTGTTCTTGTTGCTAACAATTTTTAATAGATAAATTTTTACTGCCTACTATATTCACCCCCTCTAGAGTATAGTGCTTTACATTTTGTTCCTACAATTGGTATCAGAACGGGTTATACTGGTAAAGTGAGGTAGTATTGTTATTATTTTCTTGTCAATGCTGCTGTTATATAGATCACTATATTACACATGGCAACTATGAAATTCACAAGTGAAGGCCAGGCCACAAACAGACCCCCACTATTTGATGGTAATAATTACACATACTAGAAAACACGCATGATTTCTTCTTAAAATCTTTAGATTTTGACTTATGATCTATTGTGGTTGATGGTTATAAAAAGCCTCCTTGTATTCTTGTTGATGGAGAGTTGGTTGAGAAACACCATGACAAGTATACTGAATCTGAAAAAATAGGCCAGTCTTGACGCACGTGCTATTAACGCTTTATTTTGTGCCCTAGACAACTAAATTTAACTGGGTGTCTACATGCACAACATCCAGTGGAGTGTGGAACCTTATTGAAGTTACTCACGAAGGCATGACACAAGTTAAGGAGTCAAACATCAGTCGACTTACACATGAGTATGAGGCGTTCAAGATGAAGCTAAACGAATTCGTCACTCAGATGTTTACAAGATTTTTGGATATTGTAAACCTTCTCTAGGCAAGGAATACAATAACCATGAAAAAATTTACCAACTTCTACGAGCTCTCACGAAGAACTGGATTCCAAAGGCTACTACAATTATTGAAGGAAACGACCTTACTACTATGTCTCTTGAAATATTTATGGGTAAACTACTCACTCACAAGCTGGAACTTCAAGACTTTGAAGAAGTTGCACCAAAGGAGAAGTCGATCGCCCTCAAGGCTCAACACAGAAGATCTGTCAAAGATGATTCCGACGACAGTGACTCTGACTCTGAAGGTCAAGTTCTCCTAGTAAGAAACTTCAAGAAGTTCATGAGATTCAATAGAAAAACAAAAGAACACAACAACAACAATTGCAAAAATAAAGAAGATCTAATCTACTACGGTTGCAAGAATATATGACACATCAAGAAGGACTGTACGACAGCATCATCATCAACCAGAAAAAATAACAAGTATGAAAAAGGGTTATCTGAAGAAATTATCATCCAAAAGATATGCTAACACAAGTATATGGCATAAAAGTGAAGCAAGCGACTCAAAAGATGAACAATCAAACGACGCTACAAATGTATGCATAATGGCATATGATTATGTAAACACTAACCCTCTATTTGATACATATGATAATTTTACCTTTGAACAGTTAGGTGAAGCATTTAGTGACCTCTTAGGTGACTACAGAAAATGATATAGCAAATAATAAAACTAAGATGGTACTCAAAGAGTACAAAGGTGAAATGGGAAGACTTACCGACCTACTAGCTGAGGTTAGAAGTAATGATAATTCTAGTGAGATAGGTGAGCTTTCTTCTGTTAAGTTGTAATTACACGAGACCACAAGACTATCCGAAGAGAAAGACAAGACCATTACCAAATTAGAGGAAGACCTACTCAAAGAGAGAAAAGTCTTCAGCAAGTACTAGTCAAAAATGATGCACTTATTGCTGACTACAATACACTGTATGACACTTCCAAAAAGTTGAAAATTAGGTTAGAAAAACAGCTTGAGATTGCTACTTCTTACCCTAACATGTGTTACTTACCGAAACACCGGAACACTATCAAACCCAATATTGTCAGACCAAACCCAACCAAATCTTTAACCAAGAAGACTAATAGTCATGCATTTTATTACAAATTTTAACTAGACGACCACGACCAACCAATCATGCACAACACACTGCATCTAACACTCAACATGCTAGATGTCATTATTGTGGCACCATTGGTCATATCTCTTCTGCATGTAAAGTAAGAAAGCTAGTTGATTTGAAATTATGTGCATGGATACCAAAGACTAATATTTCAGGACCCTACAAGAAATGGGTACCATAAGTTTTATCTACAAATTCTTTTGTAGGTGGAACACCCTACGGATGCTAGAAGCAAATGGATTCTCGACAGCAGTTGCTCACGGGACATAACAGGTGACGCTTCATTATCGGCAACACTGTTGAAGAAGAAAGAAGGATACGTCTTCTTCAGTAATAATCTTAAAGGATATATAGTAGATATCGACTATATTGGTAAGGCTCCATGTCCTTTGATTAAAGATGTCTATCTAGTAACCGAGTTAAAATATAACCTACTCAGCATAAGCCATTTAGCTGATCGTGGTTATGGTATTAACTTTGTCAAAGATAAATGTACTATAGTTGATAGCTCAACTGGTAGTACTATCTTTGAAGGTATTAGAGAAGATAATATATATTTTTTATCTGTTGGAAGATGCTAACAAAACAGGTAGATGCTTAATCGCTAAGAATGATGAGAGTGAACTATGGCATATAAGACTCAGTCATGCAAACATGGATGCAATTTCAAGACTATCCATGAAGAAATTGGTACGAGGCTTACCGAACATTACCTTCAAGAAGGATACGGTATGTAGTGAATATAAAAAGAACAAAGCTAGCTGATCCATATTTAAGTTCAAGAACGTTGTAAGTACCACTAGACCTCTACAATTATAGCATATTGATTTATTTGGACCTAATAGAATTTCTAGCCTAGGTGGTAAGTTATATGCATTTGTAATAGTAAATGTTTTCTCTAGATACACGTGAGTATATTTTCTTGTACGCAAAAATAATGAATTGTTTGAATTCGTCTTCTTTTGCAGGAAAGTTCAAAATAAAAAAGGATTCATGATCACTCGTAATTGAAGTGATCATGGCGGCAAATTTGGAAATGCAGAGTTTGACCAATTTTGTGACACATACGGTTATCTACATGAGTTCTCCTGTCCTAGAACTCCATAACAAAATGGAGTTGTGAAACGTAAGAACATGACTCTATCTGAAATGGCTAGAGTCATGTTAAATTAGTTTAGTCTACCTAAATATTTTTGGGCTGAAGCTATCAATATAGCTTGTTATGTTCTTAATACGGTTCTAATTCGACCTAAATCGAAGAAGACTCCCTATGAGTTATGGTTTGATAGAATACTCTCAGTTTCTTACTTCAAATCTTTGGTTGGAAATGCTTTATTCTTAATACTAAAGATAATTTTGGAAAATTTGACGAAAAGGCCATCGAAGGTATATTTTTAGGTTATGCGGCCAAAAGCAAAGTGTACCGAGTCTTCAACAAAAGGACTATGATCATCGAAGATAGTTTAGTCTCAGGTACCATCTTTATGGTCTTCTTTCAGTTATGCCCTTTTGATTTATCCTTCAGTAGTAGGCTAGATAGTGGTAATATATATTGGGTTCTTGTCGGCGACCTTGTATTCCACCGATATCAGGGTACAACGGTCAGCTTGACTTATTCGGTGAGTGAATGAGAGTTTCTCATTCCACTCTTCTGTCATTGTATCTTGAGATATATGATATATATCACGTGTCTCAACTACGAAGATACGTCCTAGGTAGAGTCATGTCTTAGACTAAGTCATTGGTACCAACTTACTTTGAGACTTGATCCCTATCTATTTTGGGAGACAGCGTAGGCCAGCGAGGGCGGGTCCCTACTCAACTGACTTAGGAGACATATTTATTCATATGCCTCCAGCCCTTCTTGATTGTGGTTGAGTTATTGCTTACGCATTTATTTATATTATTGTTGCCTTTATTTACTTATATTTCATGCCTTGTTTTATTGAGATAGTTGTATTTTCGTGAGCTTTTGTTTTGGTTATCATGCTTGACTAGCTTTAGGAAATTTCTATGATAAAATTTTTCTAAGGATGGGAGAGTTGTGAGAGTCGTCTCACAGTATCGGTATTTATATACGTATATGTATTTTTGTACTGTATTTCGTATTTTCTTGGTTTTCAGAAAGCTTTAAATTTTTTTCCAACTTATAGATTTTTATTGACCGGCATATCGCCAGTATACCAGTGTATACTGACGACATACCGCCTGGACAAATTTTTTGCATTTTATATATTTTTGATTTCAGATATTTTTATATATAGTATTTTCGATATTTTTGTGAATAATATTTTAGATATTTTGGTGAATAGTGTAGATGCATTCTTTTATCCAATGGATAGTTGGTTTTTCTTGGATGGCTAGGATTGACTTAGATCTTCACATGGATTACCATCCAACGGTTATGATTTATCCGCCTTTTATATATATATACCCTTTCACTTTCTCTCCCCTCTTTCTTTTCATTCTCTTAACTCTCTCTCTCTTCATTTCTTTTTCTTTTCTCTCCCCCTTGGAGCTTGCCAAGAGCTTGGCCTTGAGGTCTTAGATGTGGTGTCTATCCCCCCAGGAGGAGGAGTAGAAGATTAGGCTTGGATTTTAACCTAGGCAAGTACATCTTGTCAAATCTTGAACAATATTATTTTATTGTCATTTTTGTTTATTCTAATCTCTTTCTTACATGATTCTTAGTTCATTTAGAACTTGAAATTTTTGGTTTTCATGTTTACATTTTTGCAGATCTAAGTTTATAGTTTCTCAGTTTTTTTTTGGTTTTGATCTCTTAAACTTTGTGAAATATAAGAGTTCCATGTTGTAGGGAATTTTATTCTACCCAATTTTGACTTTTGAACCACTTGATTTCGATTTATTTTGAGTAAGTTATGGCAGTTTGAGTTCTTGGGTTCCCTATATACTTTGGTCCCGATTTGGGGAAGATGAACAGCCTACGCACCTTCTGTGCACCTTCCTGTACAGCCTACGCACCTTCTGCGTACCTTTCTGCGCAACCTGCACACCTTCAGTGTAGCCTGCTGTAGCTCCCCTTCCCGGAAAATGTTGAAATATTTTTTTGTTTTATTTATTTGACTTAAATAGGGATTTTACGATTTTTAATATATTGTTAAGGAGGGTAGATTTGTGAGCCCTTGACCCGAAATTCCATTTTTATTACTTGTTATTTTGGCTAAATTATTAACTGAATGCTTAAACTATTTAATAGTTATATGTATATATATTATAAATATATATACATACTCTTAGCATTTACTTTTGAAAGTAATAATAGACAGGGAGGGTCCTTTTTCGAAATACCATATAAGAGAGGGGCTCCACTGCAATTTTTCCATAAATTTAAATTCAAACAGTCGAATCAGAGGCTGAAAGGGAGAGGGGGAGATGGATTTCAAATCCTGTTTGGATAGGAACACAGGTTTAAATCTCGATCGCCTTGATCCTCCCAAAACCTAGTATAAGTAGATGGGCAAAGGCTTGTGGTCGAACCCTAACTTCTCTGCCACAAGAACTCCTTGCTCTGCTTCGAAGGGAAATCGAAGGATTGTAGTCTTCTGCTCCAAAACCAGGTAACACCCTGATCACTAGTTTTAAATCCATTAAATCGACCTTGATAAACTTGGTGACTACTGCTTTCAAAAAAACAATACAAGGGGAGAGACCTAGGTGTTCGAGCCTATGCACAAACCAATGGTTAAGGGAAGTATTTGTCTTAGGAAGTAGAGGAACCATAAGTAAGGACAACAATTGTAGCAGAACCTTTTATTGTACAATAACTATTGGGGGCAGTGGTTTCACATCATGGCAAGAGTAATATCGTGCACAAAATGTTTTCACCTGTCCTAACACCCTTGAGAATCACCATTGTACCCATAGATACAAACTGGTATCGCTGGAACTAGGCCATATCCTAGTATGATCAATTGGAGGGATACTCTTGTACCTAGGTGTTAAGGGAGTATCCCATCTGGGTTTTGGTAGATACTAGGAATTACTTTACATTGAATAGACTGATGTCATGCCTGCACTCTTGATAAGTCGAACCTGTGACCAGCCTTGTACCCAATGTACCAAGGGCAGTAGAGAGTACTCAATGTTTTGTGTCAACAGAGAAATTGACCACATAAACCACTGTACTTTTCTCAGGGATAGGTGCATACCTTACTATTCTGGTGAAACTGGCACATACTAAACTGTACCATGTTTAGAATCCTCACTGTCTAGTCAAGTGGTGACACACCCCTGTACATCAAACACCCATAACCTCAGAGAGTCCAAGACAGTTTACCAAGTGTCTAGGTTATGTCCTGGAACATTGAAGGAAATAGCTGCCTAGTGTACCACCTATTTTGTACATTAGATGATATGATGTAGAGTAGCTCACCTCATACCTGTAGCATGTCATGCATAATTTTATTTGCCATACATTGTCTTATGCATCAGCACTCACAACCTAATGCCCTGCAAATAGGAAAGAACAGAGTATTGGTATCCGTACCTTAACCCTCAGAAATCCATCACATGTCATTCCATCAACACCATACTACAACCAGGAATCAGCCTAGTAAGGACAATAGAAAATCAAGTACCTGATAGACCCAGCATCAATAGCTAATAAGGCCTGTGTAACTAGAGTTAAGGTCTGTGTAGAGTTAGGAAGCCATTGATTTCATCTGCCAATTAGTGGAAAGAATAGGGTTAGAGGTAGGTTATAAGAACCCTATCTAGATACCCAACAATAACCAAGTGAGTACACATTAATACATGCACCCTTAGCCAGGAAGCAGGACAGGTGCATTATAAGGATCAAACACTAAGGGTTAACAGGACTGTTGGGCATCCCTGTTTTCATGAGAAACAGTCTTGACATGGGTACTCATAGACACATCTGTAGGAGGAGTTTGTTATGATGGTTGATGTATTAGTCTCACTAATAAGTTGTCAATACAGCTAGCAGGCTGGGAGTTAGCTACCAAAGCAATGGGGTACCAAAGGGATCCTAGTGGAGATTACAGGACCTGTCAAAGTATAGGCACTAGAAGAGATTCACAGATGAAGGAACTTAGCTCCAGATTAGGACTAGTCCTCAAATACTATAGCACTGGCATTGTGGAAAGTTTCAGCTATAATGTACTTGGTGGCCACCCTTGCAAGCTAAGGAGAACAGGACAGTGACCCTTATCTTCAAGGCTGGAGTTAAGTTAATAATAGGAGGAAAGTCTTTGTGTAAGTCCTAGAAGTCATGTGTTGCCAAGTGAGGAAACCACCCAAAACCATTTTCAAAACCTTTAGAGTGAATTGTGTAATTAGCAATAATTCCAAAGAACAACTTTACCTTGCTTAGTATACATTGTGATTTAGAATTGATACGTATCACAGGTTACTTAGACTTTATGGCGTACCAGTTGACGGTATTTTATTGATTCTTCGTGCAACCCCCAGGCAAGTATACCTTGCCTCCCTCTACAGTTTTACTTACATGCATTTCCTTTCGTTTTTCTGTTTTGGATCATTTATGGACATGTGCTTTTCGTGTTGTTTTCTATGGAGTTGTCTTTATTATTTATAACAGTGTTCATTGTTTGGCCTTGTGTTTTACATTGGAGTTGTTCTCTTCAGTATCTTGCTTGAGTCGTATCATAGAACGAGTGCGTGTAGTGAACTGCCATAGCCTTGATTTTTGCTGTACACAACCAGAGAGTCCACACTCGGGACGAGGGTTGTTTGGTGCACCAGAGAGTCCACACTCGGGACGAGGGTGTTTTTCGTGATCAAATGGCACCAGAGAGTCCACACACGGGACGAGGGTTGACCATTTACACTAGAGAGTCCACACACGGGACGAGGGTGTCTTGCCGTGAGCTAGCCCGTGAGTCCACACTCGGGACGAGGGTTAGCGCTTAGTTCAAACCCGTGAGTCCACACTCGGGATGAGGGTTTGGTTTCTTCCATTGATCTCGTGATTATCGTTCATCCGGCAGTTCATTTATACGTAGTTGTTCTAGTGTTCGTATTTGTGTTCGTATTCGTGTTCGTATTTGGTTTCGTAGTCATTATCTTGTTCTTGTTCTTGTTCCTTCTTGTTTATTTCTTGCGCATGATAAAACTGCTAGATAGGCATGTATATTATGTATCTTGCTATGTCCTCTGAGGACCTGCTGATCTCCGCAGGTTTAGCGACTACATGGAGTTAGATAGTAGAGCAGGATGGCGGAGGATTGCGATGTGTAGTACAGGTATTTGCTTGTGATATTTCTTGTTATCTATTCGTGCTTTATTTTCAGTACTTTGATATACTCTGCTTATTTATAGACTCATATCATTCTTAGAGTCTAATCGAACATTATGCTAATGGGCTGCAGACCACGACCCATAGTGTTCATTCATGTTTCATATTCTTACTGTGGATTGAGATATAGATTGCATTGCCATGATTTGGCAGTAAACCATAGCCTTGACAGCGTTTACGTATTCGAGATGGGCTGGAGTCCGCTCGATGCGTAGCTGGGCTTGGACACGCTTCGTATCCGAAAAGCGGGTGCGGGTCGTGACACCTGCGCACCTTCTGTGCACCTTCCTGCACAGCCTGCGTACCTTGTTGCACAGCCTACGCACCTTGTTGCGCAGCCTGCGCACGTTCTGCGTACCTTTCTGCGTGGCCTACGCACCTTCTGCGTACCTTCTTGCACAGCCTGCACACCTTTCTGTGCAATCTATGCACCTTCTGTGCACCTTCCTGTACAGCATGTGCACCTTCCTATGCAACCTGTGCACCTTCTGCGCACCTTCCTACGCAGCCTAAGCACCATCCTGCACAGCCTGCGCACCTTCCGGCATAGCCTGCACACCTTACTGCACAACATATGCAGCTTCCTGCAAAGATTTCACCTGTGCCTTCCTGCGCAGACTGCACCTGTGCCTTCCTGCGCCGATTGTACTGCCCTTTCCTGAACTTGGCCTTTTTGTCTGTTTAAGCTATTTTGTATTAGAATCTTGAAAAAAACTCAAAATATGAATAGTTGTAGATCTTTGTCTTGGTTTTAAGAATATTCTTTTTTCACCTTAATTGGAGCTCATATGTAATTGATAGTTTCAAATCACCCATGACTATCTTTGATCTTCTTTGTATGTTTCTATACTTGGCCTAACTTGCGACGACCCAACTTGATAACTTGTTAATATTGAACTTAACTTGAACATGACAACATGATCTTATCTTGTTAATCTTGGTAGTGGCTCGTCGTGGCGCACTCATGTACATGCCTTCTTTGCTTACTAGATGGTGACCTGTTGTGCTGCACACTTGTACATGTCTTTCCTTGCTACATGATAGTGGTCTGTCATGGAGCAGTCCCTATTTTCTCTATAGTGAGTCGTCGTAGCGCACTCCTAGCTTCCAGCTTATTATATTTTCTTGTTGTGGCTTGTTATAGTGCACTTTCTTGTATTGTCCAGTCTTGCATATCATGTCTAGGATAGATACTGCAGAATGCCACACCCATAATCCAATAAGAAAATGTTAAGGACTAAATAACTAGCTTGATTATCTAGATCATTGGAAGGAAAGAATTTTCTAGTTACCTGCAGTCCTTCGTGTTCCGGTCTCTCTCTCTCTCTCTCTCTCTCTCTCTATATATATATATATATATATATATATATATATATATTTGAGCTATCTGTCATGATGAGCACACTTCCAGTATACCGTCGAGTGGGGCACCTCTTTATGACACACGTATCTTATTGCGATGTGTCTTCTATACTTATTTTTCTTTTAGCCTGGATGAGTCAGGTAGTCTGCAGGACAGGTAACTGGATTGGATTTCTCAAAGGTACATATGTTAGTAATTAGGATTGTGATAACCCTAGTTAGCTAATGTATAAAGCCGTAGTCATTGCTTGGCCGTAATTGTTGTATAGAATCCAGTCTAGTCTAGTTTTGTCTAGGCAGTGTCCGGATTTGTTTATTTTAGTACATCATTGTTTATTGTTTACTTTTGCCGATAAATTATTAGAGACTAAGTTCTGTTCAGGAGAAGGGTTACAACCCCGGTCCTTATTTGGTTTACGGGTTGTACATTGCGTTTCGGAATAGTTCTAAGTTATCTTATCATTTGTCGTTCTATATAGTTCTTACATACTCATATGTTCTAGTTATCTTACGTATTCAAATGTCCCAGTTATCTAACATGCTCACATGTCCCAGTTATCTCACATGCTCACATGTGCTATTTCTCTTACATTGTTCCATTTAATTAACATATCCACAGTTTACTTTAGGTCACTTATTATTTACTTTATGCTCCATGATTTTTGCTTATTGTCTTTTCTATTCTCGAGATAAGTGCATTGGTAGTGCATGTGTCTCGATCCACATTTACTTATTTTTGCCTCTATCCATTGCTATGTTAGTTATTGCTAGTTTTAGTTCATAGTTTGGCTTCCTTTGTGGTACTTGCTATTGGGGGTCCGACTCCAATGGTTTTGTTTGGCCAGATCTGATAGAGAAGCCCGGAGGATCTTCTGTACCATCTACTCGATGGTGACTACCCGGATCACCAAAG
Organism: Iris pallida; assembly: GCA_029216955.1. Taxonomy (NCBI): domain Eukaryota; kingdom Viridiplantae; phylum Streptophyta; class Magnoliopsida; order Asparagales; family Iridaceae; genus Iris; species Iris pallida. The sequence goes on along the minus strand of JANAVB010015397.1, from coordinate 18,405,607 downwards.
TACCTTAGTGGATTTTCCTATATCATTATCCCACTAGTTATGTACATTATTGTTTTGTGACGTTTAGCCTCTGAGCACGTGTTTAGATCGTGTTTTGGATCTTGATATTTAGCCTACGGGCCTAAAACATGATTTTCATATTCTAAACTATAGCCAGAGCTTATCATGTATGACTATTTCTCTTGCTAGTTCTTCACTTTGTATTACCAGCTTCATGATCATCCATGTATATATAGTTTGGGACGCTTTACTATTTATGTCTGATGATCATACTTCTTGTACTTTGCATATTTGCCTGTGATTGAGATACCTATGATTGTTTGACCTAGGATTGACTGTTGGATTGTAGTAGTAACCCCAATGTCTATACAGCTTATATGTTATTTTGGGGTACTGGGGTACTTTGGAATACGTAGTTGGCCTGGTCCGTTCCTACTTGCCAGTATTCTGGTTCTGGGGCATGACATTAATAGAAAGGATAAAGATAATAATAATAATAATAAAAATAATAAAATAATAGATTACTAATTTAGTCAGCTCAAGATTTATTGGGGGGGTTCTTTGTTGAACTCAATTGAAACCAATTCATTTCAAATAGGAAGACAGAAAGAGGGGAGACGAGTGGGGAGGGGGCTCACCAAACGGGGGTCACCTGCGGTTGGTGAGTCGATGGGCTACTGGCAGCGGTGATGCCTGGAGATGGGGGTGCTGGAAAGATCGGTGCGAACTTTTAGAGATCGCGGCGCACAAAGCTTGCCGACGGGATCCGACGACGGGATGCTCAGGAAGATGGCGGATGCGACCACCAGATCGACGGGACACGATGAAGGTAAGCTAGTTCTCTCTCTCGAGGTGGCGATGGTGAATAGTTGGGGAAGATGATGGTGACGATGAGGGTGGTAGTGGTGTTTTTAGGTGGTGATGAAGTCGGAGTGGAGGCGTGATGCCTGGTGGTGGTGGTGGTGGTGGCAGAAATAGTTGGCTAGGCAGAGTGTAGGCGGTGGTGGTAATGATCTGTTGATGGTGATGTATTGTAGGATGGTGGCGATGATGGAGGTTGTTAGGTCTCATGTGGTGGTGGCGGTAGTCTGGCCGTAGGTGAGCGACTGACTGGCCCAAGGTGGGCTGTTGGAATGAGGGGCAGTGGTGGTGGATTTGGGTTGTTGGCAAGAGTGTAGAGGCATGGAGCTCGGCCAGGTTAGTGGTAACGGGTGAGGAGAGGTGAATGGTAGAGGTGGTTGGCTTACGGTGATGGCGGTAGGGGTCGAGATGGTCGGACAGGAGAAGAACGATGGTGGCTCGGTGTGGGGGGAGACCAGATCTGGCGTATCCACATCTGGTGATCGACGCGATGAAGGAACGGTAGCATGGGGGTAGGTTGATGGCTGTGGGAGTGTGGCAGCGGACATAGGATACCCGACAACGGCGAGAAGAAGGAGGGAGGAGGGATGTGTGTGTCTCGTGTCAGGCTGTCGACATGACACAGGGATTGGTTTGGGTGTCTGATATGTGGACACGGAAGAAAAAAATATAAATGTAAGAATGATGGAAGGAAATAGGATGGACACGGACACGGAGAAAGGTGTGAATAAGGAATGGGGAGCCCCCATTAAATACTGGTTAGTACATGCTCCCAAACATGTGAGAGGAAGCTTCCAAGAATCTCTCTCAAGAATTGGGCCAATAGCCCATTAAGAACCAATCCAAGGAAAATCCTTTCATAGTTAAATCAAACAACAAGTCCAAAATACTTTTATGTAGAATGAAATCCCGGTCTGAAATGGCGAAACAACATATATATAAATAATTTAATAAGCTACAGCTCATATACAAATATGTTTTTTTTCCAAATATAATAATTACTATTTATTTTATAAATTTAAGTTATAAAAGTTTTCAAAGTAGTATGTATATATAATTTCGATCCATATAATTTGTTTAATGGGTTAGAGCCCATATTAATTATGTAGTTCAAAATAACAAATTTTCTTGTTAGGCTATATAAGCCCAAAATTATAGGAATCTCATAAAAATTGTTTTGATAATCAACAACCGATACCCTTGCATATAAATCCATAACATATCATGTTTTGTAAAAATACTTTTTCATATAACTAACTAAAATAAACAAAATTTATAATTTTGAAGTTTTTAGGAAAATTTTTGAAAGAAAAGAAAATTTAAAAATTTGAAAAAATTCCATAATTGGGTTCAAGGAGGTTAAAAATCTACCCTCCTTAAAGAAATTTTATCCTCGAAATTTAAGAACGACGGGGTCAACCGAAGATTCAAGTATAGTTAGTAGTTTAGGCACGATCATGAAGAACGATATGTTTAGTCAAAATTTCTTACGCACAACCAAGGATAAGGTCGAAGTATGGTCAAATCAATTAGGCACGATTTGGATAAAAATTCAAGTTATTTAGGCACGACTCATGTCACGATTAACAAAATTAGTATAGTTTTGCTTATGATCAAAATAGAGTCAAATTCGAGTATAGCATGATCAATAGAATCTAGGCTCGATAATATCAGAGTTAAAGTCTCTCATACACGATCAAACCAAGACTTGGTATGACCAAGGATAAATTTTTGGCACGATCAAGATTCGAGGTTAAAGGCTTATAGGCACGATTGAAAATCTATTGAACAAGATTAATTAAGTCATGGATAACGATCTGAGCTCGGACATGATTAAGAATTTGAAGATGATTCGAATCCACTTTGCACGATCTAAGATGGGTTACAAAAATCAAAATCTAGACATGTTTAGGAATGAAAACTAAGCACAACCAACTACAGTATCGAGATTAGACACGAACAAAAAAATGTTTAGACGTGATCTGAATTCAAATTTGATACGACTAAATTTATAGCATATAGTCTTGATCGAAAGATCAAAATTTTAGGCACGATTTGGGAGAAGATTAATACGTATAGTCATGATTGTTAGAAATCATGATCATTAGAGTCAAAGTCGTCTAGTCATGTAAGGTCATCTAGGCATAACTAGCCAAAGGAATTCAGACATAGTCAAGATTAGTAATAATTCCAGTCATGATTAGGACGGAACTCAGATGTTACTAAGAATTTGTTTGAAGTACCAGGCGCAAGTAAAAATAGAATTGAAGTCTAAGCACGATCGGGATTAAACGCACTGAGTATAGTCAAGAATCAAGAACCTTGGCACGATAAGATAATCATAATCAATCAGTCACGAACAATGTGGATTGAAAATCAAATGTGATAGAAATATAGGAAAATGATTCAAGGCTAAGAAAATCAAATCTCTCTTACCATGTTAGGAAAATCAAAAGATAGGATTTTTTAGAGAGGAAGTCAAGGTAACCATCTCATTCTACTTCGACTACCAATAAGGTCATCTGAAGTCCAATTATACTACTACATGAATTATAATCTTTAGTCATGAAGATTAAACTCCTCTGTAAAAACTATCGGCTTGACCTTATTCCAAAGATACTACTCATGGAACATATTCTTGTAATAACTCTTCAATTCTTTTACTCTCATTACCAACTTAGTCCAAATTCCTCCATCTTATCTTTAACCTGGATCCGAAATCCCTGAATTCGAAGTTCATAAATCCTTGACTCTGTTCAAATCATACTCCTCGCATTACTCAAATCTAATGCCACCACCACCACATAAAAATTTGCTTCCCTAAAAATCAATCTTTTGTATCCACGTAAATTCCTTTAGACTTTTATGTCTAAATTTTCAGCCTTCTAATATCACAATTTCTCCATCACCCTTATCATCCATTATTGTTAACCCCATGTCTTTAAAATTTCCTAATAATGAGATCATAGAATTTCAAAATCATCTTTTTTTAAAAGCCAACTTCCAGTATTGTTCATAATACTTAGATTCATTTGTTGAATCAACTATTCATAATTGGTACCAAGTCTTTATATGATCCTCTCGCTTTGTCAAGTCCTCCAATAAGTTGTAACCCCTAAGTATCTCAAATCTAATGCTCGGTCATCACTCATCAGTCCTATAAATCTATACCAACCCTTCTTCCATCATTTTGTCTTAATGATTTCTTATATCTTTGGAACTACATCCCTTGTAAAATGTTCGTATCCAGTGCCACTTTCTTTGCTACTTAAGCAAGAAAGACAATTTAACTCCCTCAACCGCTCTTACCACTTTAAAAGTCATATAGAACTTCTCTTTAATAATTCTCTTGTCACAGGCCCATACAGTACTATCCTCTTAATTATCAAATTTATACATCTATAAGGAATTTTCAGCTTGTTCATGCAATCCTTATTTTGTTCCTCTGAGTTCTCTTGTGGCTTTTTGTCTATTTCTCAAACCTATTTCAACAAACCCTAAAGCCCAATTGTAATATCCTGGTCAAAATTCAAGTACCCTGAAGGTAACCTAAAATAATTCTCATCCTTTATGTATAAGATCTTGCTAATCCTCTTTTCTTCTCTACTTGAATGGTTATAAGTTCAACTTCTACTTCCTTGTTCCTTCTAGAGTCCATATACCTTATGTCAATACAAGAATTAGGCTCGACAACGGATATATATTCAAAAGTCAGGATGAGCAAAGAAAGTAAAAATAGGCTCAATAGAGTTTCAAAGTAAGATTCTCGGGGGTCATCCATGGAATCTACCAAGAGATCCTAATATGTGGTTGAGTACCAAATCCCTAAAATATTCCATGACTCTAAAATCCTTATCCTAAGGCAGGCTCGCAGTAGTACTGTTAAGCCTAAGTACTACCACGACTTCGCGCTAGTTGCGAAGACTAGCATGTATGGGCCACCATAAAACATGTCCCGAATCGCATCCGGATATTCTGGCACGAATACGTGGCCACATCCTGCCTACTTAACAGTATCGATGGTAGTACGCTGTCAAGTACCCAATAATATATATCTAAACAGTTCTATGATCTAGTAAAACATCATGTACTCAAATTATATACAACTATAGAAGATATGAAAGAAAGGCGATAATAGAATCTATAGTATGATCATACATATCAAGAAATGTATCGGAGACATATCCAATGAACAAGACATAAATCTAGAAAATAATACAGCCTAGAGCTCTCAAGAGGTACACTCACTATCCAAGATAACGTCGAGATCTGTCATTATCAAGTCCAGAGTATGGGGCATAACATTACCTAAAAATAGTTATCCAGTCAGAATTGGAACGAGCACATCACCAACAAGCAATTCCCAGTAAATGATAAAGACTATATAACAGTAAATAGAGAGAATATATGAGAATAAGTAAAGTGTACATGAAAGTAGCATGGCATGGTAAACTGTAAACTAGAGCAAAGAAGAGTAAAGCAGGTTATATCATATACAAGAGTCAAGAAATCTATACTAACTATGTGAGTAAGTACTAGCTTCGACATGTGGCCGGCTTGAGAACTTGTACAAGGTCTATTGGCCTGGTTAATCATACGTGAGCTGTATGATTAACACTCACAAGCATCTATACATGCACAAGGAGGCTATTGACCACACATCTACAATACTACTCCCTGCCCTCGATTGATACAGTGGATCCAACCATGACACATTATGACATGGATTCTCTGAGAAGGTCGTGAGCCTTCACAGGAATCATGTCTATACAATGCAAAAGAAATAAGGACAAGACTTGCACAAGATATACCAAGAGATACAAGGAATGACATCTCATGAAGGGATCCAAACAATACCAATCAATATGACCAATGTGTCAAGAAATGAAGGATATCTAAACTAAATACATAAAATATAGATAATACCATAAGCAAAAAATTATCAGAGAATCTACTCGCCACAATTTAGTTGGAGTCGACGTGCAAGACACGAAATAGGTACCTATGCTATGCTCTATAAGATGATCCTAAATAATGATACAGGCAGTTCCATTGAGTCCAAAATAGTCCAAATAGTCCAAATTGGTAGGTAGAAGTCCAAGTTCAGAGTTGACACGAATATCGAGATAGGAGAGAAGTCCAAGATCATGAAAGAAAACCACTATATTAGTCATGATTTAAAGATGATTTATGAAACTGATTAAAATATTAATCACGAGGGCAAAGATATATATAAATATACTTGTATTTAAAAAGTACTTATTTATAATATCTTAAAACATACTTTATATAATTTATCTCAATTATAAATAAAGCTCATATATTATATTTGATACAAATAAATTTAGGAAATCGTTTCTAGAAATAAACCTCTAATTTGGAAAATACCATTTCACGTTATATATATATATATATATATATATATATATATATATATATATATATATATTTTTTAAAAAAAAAAAAATATATATATATATATATATATATATATATATATATATATATATATATATATAACATAGTATTAGTAAAATATATATATATATATATATATATATATATATATATATATATATATATATATATATATATATATATATATATAACATAGTATTAGTAAATCTCCGACTTGTCAAATAGAATTTTTAGGTCAATATATATATATATATATATATATATATATATATATATATATATATATATATATATATATATATATAACATGGTATTAGTAAATCTCTGACTCGTCAAATAGAATTTTTAGGTCGAAACTTAGTAATAATATTTTAGAAATATTTTACATATTTTATAATTTCCCAACAAACATTTCTACTAATAATACCAATAAACATACATACTTATAAGGATACGATATATATACAGTTGTATACATAAATATTTATATATATAATTTTTTAAACCCAAACAACCCAAACCTGAATACAACCCTAGCCCTATTTATTAATAGAAAAGATAAAGATAATAATAATAAAATAATAGATTATTAATTTAGTCAGCTCAAGATTTGGGTGGGGGTGTTCTCTGTTGAACTCAATTGAAACCAATTCATTTGAAATAGGGAGACAGAAAGAGGGGAGACGAGTGGGGAGGGGGCTCACCAAGCGGGGGTCGCCGGCAGTTGGTGAGTCGGTGGGTTACTGGCTGTGATGACGCCGAGAGATGGAGGCACTGGGATGATCGGCGCAGCCCTTCAGCGATTGCGGCGCACGAAGCTTGCCGACAGGATCCAGCAGCGGGATGTTCAGAAAGATGACAGATGCGACCACCAGATCGTTGGGGCACGACGAAGGTATGCTAGGTTTCTATCTTTCTTTCTTTTTCTCGGTGGCGGTGGTGAATAGTTGATGGAGATAGTAGTGGCGACAAGGGTGGTAGTAGTGTTCTTAGGTGGTGATGAAGTCGGAGTGGAGGCGTGATGCCTAGTGGTGGTGGCAAAAATGGTTGGCTAGCAGAGTGTAGGCGGTAGGGGCAATAATCTGTTGATGGCGATGTACAGTGGGATGGTGTCGATGATGGAGGTCGTTAGGTCTAATATGGTGGTGATGGTAGTCTGGCCGTTGGTGAGCGGTTGACTGGCCGGAGGTGGACTTGTCGAAATGAGGGGCAGTGGTAGTGGATCTGGGTTGTTGGCAGGAGTGGAGAGGCATGGAGCTCGGCCATGGTGATGGTGTCAGTTGAGACAAGGAGAATGGTGGAGGTGGCTATCTTGCAGTGATGGAGGTAGGGGTCGAGATGGTCGGACATAGGAAGAATATTGGTGGCTCGATATTGGAGGAAACCAGATCTGGCGTGTCCAGATCTGGTGGTCGAAATAATGGAGGAACAGTAGCATAGGGGCAGTCGATGGCTGTGGGAGCGTGGCAGCGGACATGGGATGCCCAGCAACGGCGAGGAGAAGGCAGAGAGGAGGGATGTGTGTGTGTCGTATCGGGCTGTTGACACGACATAGGGGTTGGTTTGGGTGTGTCCGGCATGTGGACACAGATGAATAAAATGTAAATGTAAGAATAATGGAAGGAAATGGGATAGAAATGGACATGATGCACTTGGAATGTGTTAGGAAAGGTGTGCATGAGGAATGTGGAGTCCCCATTATATAATGGTGAGTGCATGCTCTCAAACATGTGAGAGGAAGCTTCAAAGAAGCTCTCTGAAGAATTGGACGAATAGCCCATTAAGAACCAATCCAAGAAAAATTCTTTCATAGCTAAATAAAATAACAAATCTAAAATACTTTTGTGTAGAATGAAATCCTGGTCCGAAATGGCGAATTAACATATATATAAATAATTTAATAAGCTCCAGCTCATATACAAATACATTTTTCCAAACATAAAAATTATTATTTATTTTATAAATCTAAGTTATATAAGTTTTCAAAGTAGTATGTATATATAATTTCGATCCATATAAATTTGTTTAGTGGGTTAGAGCCCATATTAATTAAGGAGTTCAAAATAACAAATTTTCTTATTAGCCTATATAAGCCCAAAACTATAGAAATCTCATAAAAATCTTTTTGATAATCAACAATCGATACCCATGCATATAAATCTATAACATATCATCTTTTGTAAAAAATCTTTTTCATATAACTAAGTAAAATAATCACAATTTATAAGTTTGAAGTTTTAGGAAAATTTTTGAAAGAAAAGATAATTTAAAAATTCAAAAAAATTCCAAAATTGGGTTCATGGAGGTTATAATTTCTTATACCTAGATCTCGTTTGTTCTTATACATGTTTATTACTCTTGCTATGATCACATGCTCAGCTACACTTACATGTTTACTTATTCGGCTTCACCTTACACGATTATATACTTGGCTTCACCTTACATGATCACATGCTTTGTTTTACTTATATGCTCACATGCATGATTTTATTATATATTTCTAGTTTTATTTCATATACACTACGGTACCTTTACATTGTTTCTGCTTGCTTTATTGTTTTTACTTTAGTATGGTTATGATTGCATGCTGGTTTTCATTCAAAGTTTGACTTCATTTATCTGTACTTGCTATTCGGGGTTTGACCCTACTGGTTTGTTTGGCATGATTTGGTAGAGGAGTCCGAGGACCTTTCGGACCTTCCACTCGATTGTGACCACTCGGAGCTCCAAGGTGTTTGAATGTGTGCTCTTTCTTTTATCCACTCTTATCTATATATATTTTATGACTTTTAGCCACCGAGTACTTATTTAGCTCGTGTTTGGACTTGACATTTGGCCTACAGACTTAGACATGATTTATATATTTTCTAGACTGTAGCTAGAGCTGATTATATATGACTTATATTCTTGCTAGTTTTTCAATTTGTATTATTAGCTTCATGGTCATATACTTATTATAGTTTGGGTGGGACACTTTACTGTCTTATATGCTTGATGATTATATTCTTGTACTTTACTTACTTCTCTGTGATTGAGATATATATGATTTGCTTGACTTAGGATTGACTGTTGGCTTGTAGCAGTGACCCCTAGATTTACATCTTTGACCATATTTTAGAGTACTAGAATACTTTGGTATACGTAACTGGCCTAGTCCATCCTTACTTGCCAGTATTCTGGTTCTAGGACGTGACAGTTCCCAACACATACTAACCTAGAAATTAAGATTGAATGATTGAAAGAGAGAGAGAAAGTCGAGAGAAAGGTAGAGATATTAGAGCGAAAGAGAGAACTAAGAGAAATAAACCCTTAGGGTCTGGGGGCAAAAGGTCCAAAGTGGGCCACGACCCTCCAATATTTTTAAAAATGTTGATTACTAAATAGTTTTTTTTACAATTTTAAAATATATATTAGATTGGTCCTCTAATGTATAAATAATAAGCTAGCTTTAGTGGTAGTACTTTGCGCTTTTAATTGAGATGCTTGAGTTTGAATCTCATATCCTCTATGTTTTACATATTTTAAAAATCTTTTATGTATAATGGTTTTTTTTTCTTCTTTTGTAACAATTTGAAAATATTGACTTTGCTTCTTTTTTTCTCATTCCACTTTGAATTTTAGTATGTTTTTCAGAAATTTTCATATACAGTAAAGAAGTTTCACTTAATTACATAAAAGAGGATAAGTTTAGGGAAATTGTAGATGGGGTAAAGGAATGACAATAGAATTGGCACGCTATGGGAAGGTGCGGAGAGAGGGGAGGCGCACCAGCATAGTTGGCATGTGAGGGGGGCATGCTAACCCACTTGGCGTGCGGGAGGCGCGCCATCTCCATTGGCGCGTGCAGTCGGTAGGGCGCCACCATATTTGGCGTGCGCACGCATAGTGGGATAGTGAGGCATTTGAGCGGGTGGGGGGGGATGACATGAAGGTCCCCCATTCCAATGGCTACATTTTAACGTTTACATCCCAACGGCTATATTCCAACGTTTATTTTTTGTTTTATTTATTGCTGCGTTCTCCTCTCTCATCTCCACACCAACACATTACTCTCTCCATTTTAGATTCTCTCACAAAAGCAATTATCTGAAGCTTGGTAGCTCCATCTCCTAGCGCGAAAGCCAGTCCCTCCATCTTACAAGCTTCCGCTCCTCGCAACGCGACTCTCTAGTAGCTAAACATTCGCAAACTACTTCTTCTTTCTAATGGATGATAATATTAAAATAGTATGCTCACATGGTGGTAGAGTAAATAGGTTATCTTACGAAGGAGGTGACATCCAACATTTTACAACTTATCGCCATATTACTTTAGAAAATATACGTAAGTTAATTTTTGCACTTTTTTCTATTAGTTACCAATTTATTTTAAAGTCTGTTTTTGATCCACATGTTGATTGATAGATGGTGAAGAAGCATGGAATTTTATTCTCGAGATTAATTCGCAATCATCGTATATTAGTTTATATGTTACTCAAGTATCATCATTTGCTAATAGAACTAATGATGAATTTATTTCTAATTACCAGAATGTTAACACGGGTGCTAGTTCATCTTCTCAAATAATTGCTTCCTTGCTAGATAATGATGATGATGATGATGATAATGATGAGGACAACAAAAATAGTGACGAGTTAATTGAAAATATCGGTTATGAGAAAGATGATGATGATATTGATAATTCTAACACTTCTGAATTATTTGTAGGACAAACATTCGATAGTCGTTCAAAATTCAGAAGTTTTATAAGTAGTTTAGCAATTCAGCATAATTTTAGTTGTTCAACTAGTGCTATGAATAATTCTTATGGAATTATATATATACTTGTAATCAACAGAATTGTCATTGGAGAGTATATGCCAAATCCATAGGAAAAGGACAAATAGTTAAAGTTAGTATATTAGAAAGTCGTCATTCTTGTTTAAGTGGACTTACGACAGGACGTCATCGACTAGCTACCGCTGAATGGGTTCAGACAAGAATAGTTGATTTAATTAGAGATAATCAGTCAAATAGTGCGTCACAAATTGTGAAAGATATATTCAGGGAACATCATATACATATTACATACTCTAAAGCATGGAGAGCCCGGGAGATGGCATACGTGAAATAAATGGTAGTTATGTTGAGGCATATGCTGTCCTTGAGGAATATGGTTTTAGAATTATGATGTCGAATCCAGGTAGTAGATGTTTTCTTAAGACTTCTGAAAAGAACAAATTTGAGAGAATGTTTATTTGCTTCAAGGCGTGCATTGATAGATTTTTAAGGGGTTGTTTACCTATTATTAGCACTGATGCCACTTTTCTTTCATCAAAATATCAAGGTATTTTATTTACTGCTGTGCTCATGATCCTAATTATCAATTGTATCCTATTGCTTATGTTATTGCTGAAGGTAAAAATACTGTTTCTTGGTCATGGTTTTAAATGTTGTTAGACTATCATTTGAAAGTTATTTTTTAATGATTGGAGTAGAATTCCATTTATATCTGATAAGCAAAAATGATTAATACACGTTGTCACGACCCGCACCCGCTTTTCGGATACGAGATGTGTCCAAGCCAGCCTACGCCTTAGAGTCGGCGGTAGAACGCTGTCACGGCCATGATGCTCAAAATTACAAAATATACATTTATTGCTCATTCATGTTTCTAAGATTTGTTACAACAATTACAAGATTTATATTTAAAGAAAATACAAAGTTCTCACAATTAATGAAAATGATACAACCGCTATCTATTTCTAGGTTTCTGTCTGCAAGTACACCCGTATCTCCCAAAGCTAAGTGAATCCACGACTAACCTGAAAAATGTTGGTTTCCAGTCAGGAATGGAACAAGCAGACAAACCGACAGCAATGCGAAAATATAATAGAATTTACATGACATGAAAATAACATATGAGAGATAAAAACTAGAAGGTAACTGATGACATGGCATGTGGTGAAGGAGACAAGGAAAACAAATAAAATACAACTATCTATGTGATTTGAAATATCCGTTTCGACATGTGAACGATTAGGGGATAAATCCGGCACCCTACACGTGTCGTGTGCAGCTGCTATTCTCCACGAAAGACACGGGGATAGTTCTGGGTAGTCCACATGTCTACTAAGATATTTTTCCTCCCGACTACTCCGTGTGACGAGCGTGTCAACAAGCAGCAAGACATATGTATAAACATGAAATATATAGACTACTATGAATTGAAAAGCAATCAGTAAGTGTACTTGCATGTGGTCCTTTGCTGGTGAAACCGACAATTCTATTGGGTCAAATATAGCCCAATTTATCTAGGGTTTATAAGGAAGTATGAATACAATTAGCTATGATCAATGATAATCTAACGATCTAAGAGATTTTCTATAATTATTTAATACGTATATGCTTTAGAAAATATTTATAGCATATGTAATATTAGCCCTTTTTAAGAAAACATTTATTTTATGAACATAGGTCCTTGTTAGTAATTTTAGAAATCAAAATAAAAGCCCAACAAATAAAGCGCATTTAGATTTACTTATATAAATTTTATATTTAAAAATACTCATTATATTTTGAATATCGATTACATAATCACTATTCTAAAATATTTATATATAGATAAAACTACTAGTATTAAAGCCAAAAATAGACACAAATAATCTCAAAATATTAAAACTAAATACTAATCTAGATTATAGGGTCAAGCCCAATAATAATCTTAAGCCTATACTTAACCAAAATATGTATATATAATATTTTAAAAATATTTGTGGTACTTGGAAATAATATTTCATTAATCAAAATAAATATCTAAGAATATAGGAAGCCATTTTCTTTAAATACTAATACAATATTATAATTTAGAAAATTACTAATAGACTTCCCCAAGATAATACCAATAAAAATAACAATAATAATAATAATAATAATAATAATAATAATAATAATAATAATAATAATAATAATAATAATAATAATAACGGTAGTAGCAGACGTTGCACATATACATATATAATAACAGTATTAAAAATTAACAATAAAATTATAATAATAGCCAACATTAATAATACTAGTGATACAGGCCCAACGCCCAAAACCATCCTACTAAATAATCAAATAAAATAATAATAAAAATAATATATTTAGAAATATATAAAATAATATTGTCATTAGTGAAAACCAATGAGAATAAAATAATTAGTAACAGTAATAAATTATTGTATTTTACGATATATCTATACAACTGTATATATCAACACATATATACGTACTGTAATATAATAGTATATTAATACAATACTTACATGGTATAATATATAGAAATATCCTCCCTTTCTTAGTCCAGCATGGCCCAGGCTTGATTGGCTTGAATAACACAAAAACAAAAAGAAAGAAAGTGAGAATGCTGCTGTTGCTGTTTTGATTTATAGGGAAGAGAGAGAACGTTGGGGGGAAGAGTAGAGGAGAAGCAGGGGTCAGCGTGGAGAGCTCACCGGAGGGTGCGGGACTAGGCTTCAAACGGTGGCCGAAGACCTCAGGCACGATGAGGGGAGAGGCTCACTGGCCACAGGCGGCATGACGCACAATCGCTGGGTCATACGGCCAGCGGTGCCGGTCTAAGCACAGAGGAGGTGCGACGGAGCGGGCTAGGGCACGCGAGAGGGGAACGCGCCGATGGGCTTCGCTCGAGATTGATGGCGGCGCGAGAACTCGCGAAGGGGACGGCGGTCTAGTGGCGACGCCCACCTAGCGGAGGCGGCCGACGACGGAAGGAAAAAGGGCGGTACCACCTGGCGGCGCGGAAGCGGCACCACCCGGCAGTGCAAACGGAGGCGTGAAGTCTCCAGCGAGGCGGCCACGACGATGGGAAGGTCGCGCGCAGCCAAATTTAGGGGATGCATGGCTCCGAAAATAGCGGCGCCTGGCAGGGCTCTCCGCGTGAGAGATGCGTGTGGGGCTGGAGGAGACTGGCCGGAGGCGGTCGATCACGGCGAGCTGTGCATGGATCGGGATAGGGTTGCAGAGCTGCGCGGTCGCGGCTAGGGCGCGAGGGAGCTCAGCATCGACGGCCGGTGACACGGTCGCCTGGGAGAGTCCGCGATGGTGAGGCAAGTCGCGGGTGAGAGGGGGACACGGCGGCGAGCCTTCACTGGGATGGCTGGAGAAGCTTGCGATCGCGTGGAGGATGCTGGAGTCGAGCACGCCGGACAGCGAGGGGCCCGACGTCAACATGATCACTGCGACGTCCGAGTTTCGGCCGTTGCGACCATGACGGCTTGGTCGGGCGAGGCGACGAACAGGTGAGGGAGTTTTCTTCTCGCTCCGTTGTGGTGTTGCCACCGGTGTGGTAGATTAGCGTGTCCGGTGGGTCGGACATGATAATGGTTTTGATGTATATATAATAGGAGGTAGAATCAGAAGGATGGACACGGACACACGGATCCGGACACGGTACAGGTTTTTGTGTTTTTGTTATTGTGGCTGGTGGTGTTGTTGCTCGATGGTGGTGGCGTTCCAGATTTAGGAAGGAGGCTGTGGTTGGCTTGGGTGGTGGTCGTGGTGGTGGTGATGACGGGTTGAAGGGAGGAGCATGGTGGTTCTGGTGTAGCTGATGTGCATAACAGGACAATATCAAGTAGGCTAAGGTTTTTGCTCCTTATTAGTTGCCCATATATATAGATACGTGGGGTTTTGGAGGATATAGGCTGGGTTGGCCGGCATTGATGTGACATGGGAGAAATATGGATAGAGACTAGGATTAGAAATCATAGGGTTAAATCTTTAAAGAGATTTAAATCCATCCCTATAGTTGATCAAATCTTAACTATAATTTTTAAAACATAAATCAAATTTAAACTCATTCAATAAAGTCTTAAATATTCGATAACAATAATATATACTTAATAATATCAAATAATTGAAACTCTAGTAGATAAGTCTCCACGTAAATTTTATTTAAATCAAACATAATTTAAATGTGGAATAATCTAATCGTAATATAAATAATTTGAAACATATTTTGCTAATTCAAAATTCTACAAATATTTACCATTTTCAAAACCCCTTTTTTTGAAATATTTTGAAAGCCATAATTACTAACCAAATATTTTGTAATGCAAATAATGAGTTCGAAAATCAATATTATTTTCAACCATAAATTTAAAATATAAACTAGTTATCAAATATTTTCATAAACCATTTTAAAATATATTTTGACAACAAATTTTGTCATTCAAAATATAAGAATTTCCTTCGTACTATTTAACTTAAAATATATCTTCATAATGCAATATTTTAAATTAAGTCTAAACAAGTAAAATTTTAAAAAATACGATCACGGGGGTTACACACGCTATCCGAAATATTTTCCAGAATCTCCTCATTTTTTTCATTCAACATTTTAAGCAGAATATGAAGTTTATTGTGAAAGAAAAAAATTCATCGATTGTTAGACTCGCTTGCTAGATCGTATAATCAACCAGATGCACAGTACTAAAATAACGTGTAGGCAACTCTAGAGGGGGGTGAATAAAGTTTGTACCGATAATCACCAAATAAAATTAACTCTATATCACCTCCACAAAACAACTATCAAGATAGTAAATAAATCAGGGAGAAATACGGAAGTAAATAAAGATCAGAAGAGCATTCACAGACACAGCAGTTTTAACCTGGTTTCCCTCGTGGAGGACTAGTCCAGGCCTGAGAACTCTAGCTCTGGATTGAAATGTACTATTTGTGAAATAGCGTACATCCACGTGCCTTTACTCAGAAGAGCACGCCAACTTCTTACAGATTCGCAGGTGGTAAAACTTGGAATTGTCCAAGTGACTTTTCTTTCACTCTTGCACACGACTTCTAGCTGATATCGTACTGAGCAACTTGGGCTAAGAAGAGTTGTGGCTTAGAAGATATGGAAGAATGAGGCTTGGAGTAGTAGAACATAAAAATCTTGAATATTTGAAGGTAAGAGATGATTTGAAATGAGAGAATTCAAGCTCTATTTATATTCCTCTGGGAGGCAGAGTTTGGCCCAAATTTTGCCCCAAGAATTCAAATTTTGAATATTAGACAGCTTGTACCAAGCATACCCTAAAAATCAGGGTGCTGAAAATCTGGAGGCAGAGTTCGGCCCGAACTCTGTCTTAGACAGAGTTCGGCCCGAACTCTGTCTCTCTCAGGACAGAAGCTCTCAATGGATAAACAGATCTGGAAATCTGAATACCTTTCGGGGGGCTTCGCTTCCGAACCCCTGACGGGGGGTGCTGCCACCTCGACCCCTGTCCGCTGACCGAGCAGCGGAACCCCCGATGCGAGGCCCCGGATAGGTCGCTAGGCGGTTCAGAGAAATATTTTTGTATGACGCCGTCTTTGGTCCATCATTAATTCTTCATTGCCTATGTCCTTGTTTGATCATGTTTGATCATGCTTATTGCATGTCTACAAATACATGTTAGGCGAGCAAAATATGTTGCAGTACGATACAAGCATGGCAATATGATATAGGACAATTAGGACAATGCTAAGTTTAAGTATCAACATGATAGTGAGTATATGAATATTAGTGACATCATTATGTTAAACTTAATTGATTAGCTATATACAAAAACACGATGTAATCGTTGGGCTAACAATCTCCCCCTTTTTGATTATGGCAAATCGGTTAAGTTTAAGACAGATACGATAGATGCATGCATCACTAATAAACACATATTGTGAGCCAACTTAAACTCATTTCTCTCCCTTTAACATGATCAAAAATAAGCTCCCACGTAATAAGAGATAAAACAAACTCAAGCATAAGTAAAGAAGGAAGGCATAGACAATTATGATCAAGATATACTAAATGAAGAACAATAGGAGACGTGTGTACAGACAAGTATAGAAACTACATACCAAATGTAGAGTGCCAAATAGAAAATAGCTTGTCAAAACACAAATAGTTGGTAAAACTAAAAGAATTTGAAAATAATCAATAGATAGTTTACCAACATGAAATCCAAGAAAGACATCCAAAGACATAATATGATATGAAATATTGCTATAGTTTTGGAAGAGAATTAGAAATAAAGGATTTCAGTCAAAATCCATAGGGATTGGATAATTGTAAATAATAGATATCAAAGAAGAAAGATACCAACTGAGATATTTGAAATATAAAAACTTGATATCAATTGAAATATATAAACTTGAAACATTGATCAATGAAACTATGATAGTCATAATTGTCCACAGATAAATAGGAGAATAAAATAAAGGAGTGATCAATGTAAAATAGAGCAATTGATATAAAATGATCTCATTATTTGCAAATCTATTTGCTTATCCAAAATTCATGCATTTGAACTCAATTACCTTATCATGCTATATGAATACCCTTTAGATAAACATGAAGGTAAAGGAAAAAAATGTTTGAGAAAGAGAATTTCAGTCGACTTGAATGCTCTCCCTCAAACTATTACCAATAGAGATAAAATCATGAATTTTGGGTAAGTTCTCAACTAGGAAAGCCAAATCAATTAAGCATATACAAGGAAAGCCAAATATAAAAAAACACAATAGTATACGAAGGTTAATATTAACGAGATGACTCATATAAAATAGAGAGATAATATGATGAAAACAGTTGAATATACTCTCATAAACCTTTCACAAAATAACAGTACCATAACCTCAATTACTAAAAATATGGGTCAATGATGAACTAGGTATACGACATATTAAAGGGTATAAATGAATTGAACCAATTTATTTGCTCCCCCTTAAAATATGCTTATCTAGTTCCAAAACACTTATAGCAAAAAAATGATAACTTCAAGATCTAGGGGTAAATCAACTATTGATTTCTCCCCCTTGCTCAATGCATATAAGGTTATAAAATCGTCATAAAACGAATAATGTCATCTTTAGTCAAGAAGAGATATCCACTTAATAGCCACTAAAGATGAACGATCAAAATAATATTTTAATTAAGCACATTTAATCAAAAGATGACATACATTAGCCTATATAGAAGAATCTCATATTTAAATATTATATATCAATTCATGTTACCTATTGAGAAAAAGATCATCATGAAAAGAAATAAGGTCCATTAAAACTATCATGATGAGAATCACAATATAGCTCAAAAATAAAAATAAAAGTCAAAAAAAATGTCCACAATTATCTAATTAAGAATTAATCAACCAATTTATTACTTGCATGAACTATGTATGTTTTACCACATATGTACCCATTAACGGGTAATAATCCAACCTTGCTAAGAGAAATCGATGAAGTTCAAATAGCAAAGAGCATATGTGATAATCCATGAGTAGTCAAAGTAGAGTAATAAATAAATTTGATAACCACATAATTAGATAATATAGGACTACTCAACCATTAGGATCATTTATCAATAAAAGTAAACATGATCCAACGAATCCCATCAAGAGAAAATTCCAAATTCATATTTATAATAAAATCTTACAAATCGATAGAAAATATGGAGAAAAGGTCAATATCATTTAAATTATTACAGATTTAATCTAAAGAGATATAATATGATAATACGATAAAATTATGACTCAAAGATGAGAGAAATTTAAGAGAAGCTTCCCAATGACTAGTATGGAAGGAAGTTAAAGCGATGAATCACAAACCTCAATAAAAACAAAATTAAAAATTTGTCAAACTAATTTTAGAGACCAAACATATGTATCTAAAATAGAATACAAATCTCATCAAAAAAATTCATAAATCTTATTTTTATAAACTAGCAAATCACATATATATTGAAATTCAAGAATATAGCTAAATGAGTGAAAGAAAACAAAAATTATGTAGCTTAACAATACATCGCAAATAAGCAAGCTACATAACTAATTAAGATTAATGAGGTAGGCTATTAACAGGATAAATGTGCTCATTAAATCTTAAGTCACTAACACGAAAAATACATACTTAAGCATAGAGTTCACAATAAGGGCAATACATTTGGAATGATCAAATAATTTATATACTCTTTGCTGAGCAAGGATAAGAGCAAGAGGATAACTTAAATAAAAGAATTATGCTATTCTCAAAATGAGGCTAAAAGGATATTCGTGAAAACACAATGAAACAAATCTCTTTGCCAAGTATTGAGGTTAACTGAAGATAATGAAATAATAGATCGATCTAGAGAATGCAAAATATTATAGCCATTATAAAATTAGTGTATTCTCTAGAAATGAAAAATCTCAACAGATAAGCTCAAACTATAGTACCTAAGGACATGAGAAGTATGATATATCAATTACATGTATTCTCATGTGTTATAAAAACATCATTGGGCAATAATAATAAAATATTTATAGCTAGATATGATGATGTATTCTGGAACTTAGTGGTGGATCCAGAACTAGATAATGGTTGCAAGTAGACCTTAATAAATCTCAAGTCTATAAAGTATTGATCACTTTGGGTTAGCTGTAGGGGCCGATCCCCAGCTAGCGGTAGTCCGAAGACTAGTACACCGTGTCGCTTCAGGCTATTTACACCTGTATGACAGAAGGACCCTTTCGGCTTGTTCCCAAAATATTCTTTACTTTTAAGAATTTAGATTTAAAGAAATATATGCAGTATCATGAAACAACATCAAAATCCAAAATCCCTAAGTATAAGAAAGGTAAATACCCAAATAATAATGAAAAAATGATCATCAAAATTTGCTAAGAATATTTTCAAAACAAACATTTTCATAATGCACTTACGGAGATGAATATATAGAAGATACATGCTCAAAATATGCACTAATAAGTACGATAATTTTAACAAGTAAGGTAAAGCACAAAACCAAGCAATTCTTAAAAGAACTTCCATAAACGTCATGAACAAGACACTAATAAACATTTCTCTCAACATTCCAACTTAAAGGTATTTGAATAAATAAATATCAACATTTGGAATCACATAGATAAAACTATATATATATATATATATATATATATATATATATATATATATATATATATATATATATATATATATATATATATATATATATATATATATATATTCTATTTGATATATATATATATATATATATATATATATATATATATATATATATATATATCAAATAGAATATATATATATATATATATCAAATAGAATATATATTTTTTTTCAAATAGAATATATATATATATATATATATATATATATATATATATATATATATATATATATATATTATATATATATATTCTATTTGATATATATATATATATATATATATATATATATATATATATATATATATATATATATATATATATATATATATATCAAATAGGCATACATGAAAATATACAAGAATCAAGTAAAAGACATGTATCCATAAAGTCAACCCAAAAAAGGACAAGAAGATATCATCAAAAGATGACTTTAAGGAAGAAGCTAATTGATTCAAGAAGAGATGTGCAAATTTGTTCAAGGAATCAATAGCTAAAGTATGGGATAAGCACAAGGGATAAGCACAAGTTTGAAGGAAGCAAGTATAATTAAATATTGTTCAAAATAATATAAAACTGGAGCTTAACTCATATGCCCACAAAAAAGTTATTTATACAAAAAAAATGTATCAATATAAGAAATACATGATCTACACGCAAATAATGAATATAGTCATGTATCCTTAATGAATGTTTGAAAAACTATCACAAATTCAAAAACACGTATAAATAGACTTTATTAGACAAATACATAATTGATTCATAAGAGGTTTAATTAAAATAAAATATGAAAATCAATAATAAATATATTATGTAAGCACAAGATTAAAAAGAAGTATAAGTATATACTTATCAAGTGATAAGAAGCTTGTGCATATATTCACAAAAATCGGTAAGAGGTAATTATCTGAAAACTTTTAAAGACGGAGAGTTAAAATCATATTAATTTAAATCAAAATCAAGGTCCTATGGACTAGAGTGATATGCATGCTTTATAAATAAAGATTAGGAATAACAAGTATACATATATAAATGTGTCAACTAATAGAAAATGAGTGATAGACTAAATAGTATGAACTAATCGTTTAAGCTAAGTAACTAGTCATGCTAGATAAAAGAAATAATAAAAAAATTAACCAAGCATGCTAGTATTATATCTCACATTGATTTATATAATAAGCAACTAAAGGATATCAATGTAAGCTAGTAGAAAGACATCAAGAGAAACATGCTAGATTCTACAAATATAAACCATTTAAAGAGATTCGTTTAATCATGTTACCAAAGTTGCTCTAATGGCCACACTTGTGTTGGTACAATTTCTTAGAAGATGACCTTTGAGCTTTGCAACCACCAATATGCTCCTCGGTGCTATGTCTCGATACAAGAAGCTCCACCTACAACATTATGTGAAGTCTTTGGTATCCAAATAAACTTGGATCCACATTTGTTAGCTTTAGGGACCCATTTACTATTTACTCTAGCATTGGTAGAGAAACTCCTACGAATAGGACAAGTTACACTCATGTGTCCAATACGAGAGCAATAGAAGCACCTAATACTAGTTTGTGCACATGTATCGGAATGAACATGATTATGAACATGTGACATACTAGAATGATGAATATCTCTAGAGTGAGCATGCATGGATTTGGTCTTAAGAATATCATGTTCTAATAGCAAATCATTATGCAAACAAGTAAGATAATCAAATTTAGCATTTAAATCATAATTATCTTTTTCAAATAAAGTAATTCTAGAAATAAAATCATTATTTTGTTTCTTTAAAGAGTCAATAAAAGAATCATGCAAATAATTTAGCTCATTTGCTTGCTTCTTAAGATCTTCAATTGATGAGGAAAGAGATTTGATTTTTAAAATTAAAGTCTCATTCAAACTCTTTAAAGAAATACAAGATGAGTTTTGAAAATCTAGTCTACATAATAAATCATTGTTTTCATTTCTCAAAGGTTCATTAGATTCTTCTAAATGGATAACCTTTTCTGAAAGTTCTTCATTTGTAGAATGAAAAGCCTTAACAATTTTTAAGGATTGGTTAGCCATGGCTTTCCATTTAGAGCATTTCTTGCATTTAGAAGAAACATGATTGTCCATGCTACTAGAAGTAAAACCCTCTTTATCTGAGGAGGAGGAATACGATGCCGTACACAAATAAACAAGGATCTAATCTAAGGATGTTAAGCCTAACAATAGAGTCCTTGCTCTGATACCAATTAAAATAACGTGTAGGCAACTCTAGAGGGGGGTGAATAGAGTTTGTATCGATAATCACCAAATAAAATTAACTCTATATCACCCCCATAAAACAACTATCAAGATAGTAAATAAATTAAATAGAAATGTGGAAGTAAATAAAGAGTAGAAGAGCATTCACAGACACAACAGTTTTAACCGGGGTTTTCCTCATGGAGGACTAGTCCAGGCCTGAGAACTCTAGCTCAGGATTGAAATTCACTATTTATGAAACAGCATACAATCACGTACCTTCACTCAGAAGAGCATGCTAACTTCTTACAGATTCGCAGGTGGCAAAACTTAGAATTGTCCAAGTGACTTTTCTTTCACTCTTGCACACAACTTCTAGCGGATATTGCATTGAGCACCTTGGGCTACGGAGAGTTGTGGCTTAGGAGATATGGAAGAATGAGGCTTGGAGTAGTAGAGCTTAAAAACTTGAATATTTGAAGGTAAGAGATGACTTGAAATGAGAGAATTCAAGGGAGGCAGAGTTCGGCCCGAATTCTGTCCCAAGAATTCAAATTTTGAACGTTGGACAGCTTGTACCAAGCAGGCCCTAAAAATTAGGGTACTGAAAATCATGAGGCAGAGTTCGTCCCGAACTCTGTCTCTCTTAGGACAGAAGCTCTCAATAGGCTATGGTAGTTTGGTTTGGTTCATAAATTGGTCTGTTTGTATGGTAGAGCTTGGAGAGATATATCTAGGGGTTCAGATGACACAGTGCGACTCAACGTACACATTCTCCTAGACTCAATAAATTGAAGATTACATACTTGAAATAAATAGGAAAACCAAGAGCCCTTTGATGACACATTTCTTCTGATATTTGAGCAGACCTGAAGACATCTTTTTTCTTGACAGCAGTCGTCAAAAGATAAACAGATCTGAAAATTCGAATACCTTTCGGAAGGCTTCGCCCCCGAACCCCTGACGGGGGGCGCTGCCCCCTCGACCCCTGTCCGCTGACCAGGCAGCGGAACCCCCGATGCAAGGCCCCGGATAGGTTGCTAAACGGTTCAGAAAAATCTTTTTGTATGACGCCGTCTTTGGTCCATCATTAATTTTTATTTCCTATGTCCTGGTTTGATCATATTTGATCATGTTTACTGCATGTCAACAAATACATGTTAGGAGAGCAAAATATGTTGTAGTACGATACAAGCATGGCAATATGATATAGGATAATTAGGATAATGCTAAGTTTAAGTAGCAACATGATAGTGAGTATATGAATATTAGTAACATCATTATGTTAAACTTAATTGATTAGCCATATACAAAAACATGATGTAATCATTTGGCTAACAAGTACTTGTTTGAAATAATTAAAGCTGAGAACATGATGCTTTACAATTGGCTTGTTGGTGTAAATGATGAAAATTATCATTTTGTACATTTGGATTACAGCATATGCTCCTTGTCCTATATTAGATATATATTAACACTTCTAATCTTGCTAAATGTTTTAACAATTGGATTAAGAGTTTACGTTATAAACCAATAACTACACTTCTCGATGGTATTAGAGCCAAGATTATAACACTTTATGATAAAAACAGAAACCACGCTAGAAATTTAGACCCGAGTTATTGTCCAAAGATGTTGAAGACTATGACATCTATTACCAACGAGAGACATCAACCTTAAATATTACGAATTGATAGTTATTTGTTTGAAATATTAGACCGTGCATCGAGTAGAACATATGTTGTACGGTTAGATGAAATATATTGTTCATGTTTAAGGTGGTCTCATACTTACATACCATGTGTACATGCATGTTTTGCTTGTCAATATTCCAGTCATGATATTGAAAGTTATTATCCGATAATATTTTCTACTAAGAGATTGAGAAGTGTGTACGAGCCACAGATGGAACCAATTCCAGTTCCTTACAACATTCAAGCTGTTTTGGTTAGGAGAGAAATTACAGTTCCAGATGTCAGGTACAAAGCTAGAAGGCCAAAGAAAAACTGTATCAAACCACGTGAATCATCGAAAAAAAGAACTTCGCTGCGCCAATTGTGGTTTGATGGGACACAATAATAGAAAATGTACAAGTCAACCAAGAGAGTAAAATATTGTAGTGCCAAATTATATTTTTTATTATAGACATACTCAAATTGTTTCATTTCATGTCAACTTTTAAACATTCCATAATAAAATTTCATTTCATTACAAAGAATGTTTCATCTGTGGGCAATTCGTTTGTAACGCCTTCATTCTACACATCTAAGGCCTAGTCGGTCTCTTCTTTGTTATGTTTTCTCCTCCACTCTTCTTTGATCTAGATCCTCTTTCACTCTTCTTTTGTCTCTATTTTCTTTCTCGAGCTGCTGAGTAGGCACCGGGGCTGATGGGGATGTAATCAACTATGAGTAATATGACATGTCATCAAACGAATACACAACTGCAGTGTTGATTTGCTGAATCGCTATGTGATGATCATATGGCTGAAAGCTGAGAAAGTGCCCATGCCGTATACTGCTTATTGTGCATTCTCTAGCATAGTGTTGGCTAGTATACTCTGCAGCGTACTGCTGGCTAGTATACTCTCTAGCATACTGCTGGCTACTATACTCCCCAGAGTACTGTTGGATGGTGCCCTCTCCATGATACTGCTGGCTGGTGTCCTCTCCAGTAGTGCCCTCTTCCTCCTTGTCCTCTGGATCGTCCACCCTATGACGCTGTGAATGTCTTAGGGGAACAGTGGCACCCGGATAATCGGCTGGAATACATGTATACAATGGAGGCATATCAGGATCTACGCAAAATAAAATATCTCGCATCCACTCCCGACCATGCGGCCACAAATAGCTCTCTGATTCTTGGATATATTGTTGGCCCAAAATAGCCTGAAATTTGAAATGTACAAATTAAAATTTTGATCATATATCTCTTAATTTGAATTAGTAGTAAAGTTATACCGCTTCAGATATGCCATCAACAAAAGCTCGCAGATTAGATTCATCTACGGCTTTACACTTGAACCGTGGCTCCTCAAATGTGTATGCTCTATTAAATCATACGAGGCGTTCCTTACCATTGTCTATAAGCCAAGTCACCTTCATCTGTATTTCGTAAAAGTAATCATAAGACAAATACACTTGTGTACACTACCCATCCAAATATAATAGTAAGTTAGAACTTACATTCATCACTGTGCCTTATTCGGGGCAGCTCTGCCACACAATTATCCTAGAATCATGTATATCAGGCCGCTCTAGTACTATCAATTTTGTTTCTTGCATTGGCTATATCATAACTAATGCACGACGGGTCATCCAGAATTATCTGCCTATGACCGAACTATCGGAGAATATGATCTGTCGGATGATACATAGTGTAACGATCGTATATAATATAAGATTTGTGTAGGCTTAGATCGTACGATGTCTTTTCTATTTCTGGAGCATTTCATCATCCGATTATGGTATCCAGATAACCTATTGGATGACAATTTATACGATAAATTTGTGCAAATCTATTAACTGGATTGACAATTGTAGTTTCAGAAACTTTACTAAATTGAGTAGTTACCTCATTCCACTGTAACGTATCAAATTGTCCCCTTTAGAGTGAAACATCTTTGTGTAAATTATGATGCCGGTCCACTAAATTTGTGGCCCATCGTGTAGCAAGTAAAAAAATTCCAACATGACTTGTAATGCTGGTTACAGGTCGACCAATAAAGAAATGCTCGTAGCACCATACCTACGACAGAAATAATATGGTATTAAAAAAATATAAATAATTGAAACCAATTTAGGTATTGATTTTCCATTACCTGAACCAGAGTCATGCACCTACACAAATTTTATGAACTATTCGATCTAGAAAATTCTGTCAAACTGGCATATAGATATGCTAAGGTAGCAGCTCCCCATACATGACGAGTAGGTTCTTTTAGATTTTCTAAGAAAGGTAATAGTCGCACGTTTATTCTATTTCCCCGCCCGTCGGGAAATAACATTGTCCAACATAAACAGAGCATATATACTCTAGAACAACAAAGTATCTACAAATATTTAAACTAACATATTAAAATTAATACGCTATTAATTAACTGATAAGTAAATCTTAATAATAAATACGTACCCTTAAATCATCGACCTCGACTGGACCGTTGATAGTATAACCTAAATCCATAAAATTACCCCGAAGCCAAGTTACCGTGACAAAACTCTTTTCTCCTATGTCCGATGGTTGGATAATGCCTTATCTCCTAATTATTTCAGATAGATTTAAATGTGTATCAAAATATATAGGTTCACCTGTAATAGGTAATCCTAGAATATTTGCAACATCCCAAAGTATGATTGTTATTTCACCAACTGACAATTGAAAAGTGTTGCGTTGAGGCCACCAACGCTCAGCGAGACTAAAAATGAGGTGCACATCCTAGACTAAAATTTAAATTTCATCTAGATATTAAAACCCAAAGAAACACAACAGCTCCATTTGGACAGCATTTAACTCCCATTTGTGATATCCTCTTTGCATCCTCCAATTTTCTGCCTGTCAAAAACCATCTTAGATATATGATTGTCTCTTTCCTGTCTGATGACTTGTGTAACCGATCCCCCGGGAATACGTCCGTCATTCGGTTGATCCATCTGTTAAATATTTTCAAAAATAAGATTAGTAATATAGATATTCCTAGAAAATCTAAATTCAATTTTGTAAAAAAATTACTTACTTTTAGTGAACAACTAGGTTTTGGAAAGAAAAGAGGAAGAATTTGAAGAGGTTGCTACTCTGTGAAGATGAAGATGAAGACGAAGAACAAGAATATGGAAGAGGTTCTCGAAAGAAGAAGGAAGGAGTAAGGGGTTTATGAAAAAGAGGGAGGGCAGTCTCCAAGAAGGGAGTGGTCTCCAATGCGGGAGGGTCTCCATGAAACGGGAGGGGGGGTCTCCAACACATATTCCCTCTCTCCCTCTCACTTTTCAGCAGCTTTTTTCTCTCCCTCTCATCAGCATTTTCTTGCCCTCTAATCTTCTGACAATGGCCGAAACGTGCGCCAATTGACATGGCACATCCCACCCCCTCCCCCCGACAGCAGCAACGCGTGCCAATAGCGATGGCGCATCCCACGCATGTGCCAGTAACGATGGCGCGTCCCCTAGTGCCCTGTCGTCAGCATGCGCATGCGTGCCACGAGGACTGGTGCGCCCCACCCACGCGCGCGAAAGGAGTTGGCGTGCCTCTCCTCTCTCCACCTGATTACCGTCGTACACCAACTTTATTGTCGTTCCTCTACCCTATCTACAATTTTTCTAAACTTATCATCTTTTTGTAATAGAATGAAACTTCTTTACTGTATATCACTACCAAAATCTGTCGAATCAGCGACGCCAGAAAACGTCGCTAAATAGGCAGCTACGTCGCTAAATCATATTGGCGACGTAATTGGCGACATAATTAGCGATGTTTCGACGTAGTCATGATTTACCTAGTCTCTAAATACCAAAACATCGCAATACGTCGCTATTGTGACGACAATTAGCGACGTAGATGCGTCGCTGATATAGCGACTACTAGCGACTACCTTTACCGATGACACCTAGCAACGTTGTTGCGACGCCCATTACAACCATGCTAACCTGGCATATCAGGACATTAGTGACGTTCTATGACGCCGGCACGTCGCTATATTACCGACACATAGCGACGTATTGGCGACGTCTATAGCTAAATAACGATTTTACCAGTCAGCACGATAGCGACGATCAGCGATATGTTGACACGTATTTAGAGACGTTTCGATACTTATTTAGCGACGTTTCTTTTTGTCGCTGTACGTCGCTTGTTACGACCCGCACCCATTTTTTGGGATACGAGTGCGTGTCCAAGCCCAGCCTACGCCGCGGTATCGGTGGTAGTACGCTGTGTCACGACCCGCACCCAGTGTAGGGCACAAGAAGTGAGTACGTCCAGCCTACGCCATAGTGTTGGCGGGAGAATGTTGTTCTAGGTCACAATTAAAACTAAATACAATATGATATACTCTCCGTACGGAAGACAATCACAGCAGGATACAACTCAATCACCAAAACTAGAAGTAGCGCGATAAGATAACTTTGAATCCACAAGAGAAGTACAACAGAGAGAAATAAATCTCGGTGTTATCAACACCAACTCAAACAAGCATAAAATAAACATAACTCAAGACAACTAAAAATAAAATAAGAAAAACTCTAGCCATCTACTCCAACCTCTACTGTGTCTCCTCTAGGCTAGCAGGTAACCTCCAAACTATCTGTAAAATTTATCAACAGGTCCAGTCAGGACGGGAGCGAACACAATACATCTCACGCAGTTCATAATATGACAGGATATGAAAAATATGCTATAGATTAAGATACATGAAACACTGGAAAATATATGAAGTAAAAGAGATGATTGTAAAGAAATATCTAATATAAGTAAAGAACTAACAGTGGCTAGTGATACAGAGTACAAGATAGACATGTGAATGGCTTGAATTTGCACATGAGTAATCTAAGAGTTTGCACATAAGTATACTACTTTGGAATTGTTCACATGACCATTTATACTCTTCCGTACCCAATCAATACACAAGAATCCAGACAGGTTATGTTATTGCACATGATATCACATGAAGGCCCATAAATGGGTGCACATGAATGTATACATGGGGGCTCTATAAATATGAGAGTACATGAAGCACAAGAGTGCACATGAATGGTAAAAGTACCGGAGTACATGATGAAAGTGAAACGCACATGTCATACTGTATCCGGATGCTCTCGAGGGGGATAACATCTCATGAAGGGATCCATATAGTACCAATCCGTGTTAACAACGTGATAGCATCAAGTAAAGTAATCTAGAACAAAAATGTAAATCCTATCAAGTATGAAACAGAAAAAGAATGTACTTACCTGATACCCTGAACAGCTGATATGAAAAGATGGCCAACTGGAGTCATAGATTCCTAGTTAGAGCAACACAGGTTATAAAGAGTTCAATTTATTTGGTAATTGAAATTATAATGCAATCTACATAAATCTAAGTCAATCTTGGTCAAAGTCAAGTCTTGGTCAACTCTGGTCAACAATAAACTCAAACTAGGTCAACTCTAGTCAACTGTGGTCAAACTAGCTAGGGTTGGGTCAACAATGGTCAACTAGTCTAGATTAGTCAATTCTAGGTCTAAACAAACTAGGTCTATGCAAATCAAGTATCCAAGATAGCTACTAACTCATAGCCTAAGTCACTTGCTAAACCAAGCACAAAACTAAACCATAAGCTAACAAGGCACACAAACTTAGTCATATAATGTATATATATTATTCACATTCACATATTCATATACATAGATATATATAGGAAAGCTATATATAGGCACATACATATATATATATATATATATATATATATATATATATATATATAATAAAAAAAAAAAAAAAAATATATATATATATATATATATATATATATTTATAGATATATATATATATATAATATATTTTTTTTATATAATTATATATTTATATATATAAGGAGAGAATATATAAGGAGAAAATTATATATATATAATATTATATAAAAAAAAATAAAATAATATATAATAATATATTATATAATAAATATATATATATATATATATATATATATCTATATAGATATATATATTATATATATTATTAAAATAATATATATATATATATATATATATATATATATTATATATATTTTTTATATAGATATATAATAGATATATATATATATATATATATATATATATATATATATATATATATATAAGGAGAGAATATATATATATATATATATATATATATAATATATATATAAATATATATATATAATATATATATAAAATCTATATATATAATATATAATATAATATATCTATATATATATCTATATATATAATAATAATAATAATAATAATAATAAAACTTAAATAATTAATAATGCATAAATATGTTTAAAAATATTCTAATTTTTTAAATGAAAAAAAAAGAAATAAAAAAAAGGAAAAAGAAAGAAAAGAAAAAAAATAAAATATATATATATATATATATATATATATATATATTATATATATATATATATATTATGTATATTATATCTAAGGAGAGGTAAAAGAGTAAGTGAGTTGTGTGTGTTTGGCATGTGTGTGAAAGGATATTGTTAATGTTCTTAGGTTTAGTGATAGGTAGGTGGATGACATGGGATACATGGTGTCAAAGGGTGATGAATGCATGTGTGTAAAAGGTTATAGGTTAACTCAGTTTATAGAGATGCATACTTACATTGCATACATGCATACATACATATCATGTATACATACATACATTGCATATATGCCTACATACATATCATATGCATACATTGCATTCATTCATGCACCTATACAAACATACATAGATGCATACATACTTATCATGTATACATACATACATTACATACATGTCATTCATGCATATTACATACTTACATGCATCTATACATTATATACATTATATACAACATGTAAAATAGAAGGGAAAAAAGGGGGGAAAACTGAAATGGAAATGGAAGGGAAGGGAAAATGTAAGGAAAAAGAAAAACAGTGGACATATACATGCTTGCATCATATATTCTACATTACCATACATGCTATCATTATATATTGTATTACATTATGTATATATTATGCATTCATATCTATCATTACATGTATACCTTGGATTCATATCTAGCATTCATTATATACTTTCATGCATACATTGTATATCATTCTTTCATTCATGCATTTATACATTGCTTACATACATTACATCGATGTATTCCTACATGCTTGCATTCTACCATATATATATACATTAATGTAAACAGAATACATTCATATATATATCATTTCATTCATCTAACATATCATGCATTACATACTCTATATTTGTTTAATATCCATACTACATAGGCTCATAGGTTACACAAAATGCATATGTCGTATAGTCACTCTTCTACTTAAAACAAATACTGTACCAATTGGGCCTTCACTAAATTCTAGGATTAAAGTATTTCGTAGACCTACATGTTAGCTTTTCGAAACTTCAAACGGAACGTATTTTCGTGTCCGGAAGCTCCCGGAATTGCGAAATCACCGAAACGCGTTTGTCTTTCCGACAGCTGACACTCAAATAGTTTTACAGAAAGTTCAAGAACGATTTTGGCTTATTAAAATATATTTGGAAAGCTAACTTCGATACGGTTCTTTTAAAAAAATAGGAGATTAATCGGAGTTTTAAGCTAAAAGTTATGACTTTTCTAAGTTGCTTTGGTTAATAAAAACGTGGATGAATATTATGACGAATTTGAGTTGTTTTGGATAAGAAACACATGTAGGCCAAGATACTTGGATACCACCATAGGTATCCAAATAAAACTCATTCTAACCATCCTAACTAAGATCAATCCACTCTCTAACCATTCTAAAATTGAATTTAAATATCGATTTAAACTATTATCATATATACATACACATGGGGTGTCCTAATTTGGGATCTATCAAGTAGGACACAAGACACATATCTAAAATCCTCAAGAGAGCTCCAAATGGCCTCAAATTTGAATTTAAATGGGGTACATGCATAGGGGTGGATCCTATGGATTCAAAACTAACTAATATGCATAAGAAATCAATTTAGAGGGTTGGTTTTACCTATTGGGAGTGGAATCCCAAGGATACTCCCAAAGACACGGCTTCGACATGAAGATCTTCCAAAAAGGACACTCCTCCTTGCACTTTGCTTCAAATCTTTGCTAGCACCCTCCCTTGGTAGTATGAGAAGGTTGGATGGAAGTTTTGGTTGAGGGATGTAAGGATTTGGAGATCAAATCAAAGAGGGAAGCTCTCTAATTTGGAAAAGAACACTTTGTGAAGGAAAAGAGGCAAGATGGAATGAAATGAAAGGAAGGAAGGCTAACCTAGCTATAGTGGCTGCCATTAAACCCTATTTGGGCCTTGGAGGAAAGCCCAATAAGGCCTCAACTAGTCCTCTTGGTTAATTTTAAGTTAGGTTCAAGTTTGGGATCAAAAGGGTTAAATTTAAGCCTCTAACTTAACCAATCTAACAAGTGGGATTAGTCTAAACTCACTAACTTAATTATTAGGATTTGTGGGCCATAACTAACTAATCTTGGGATCCCATCTACAGTCTAAGCTACCGGGTCACTAACACAAGTCGGAACGAAACGAAACTCAAACCCGACTAAACAAATCCCGTAAAATCAATATTAAAATATAAAAATTCCCAAAATATTAAAATATAAAAAAGACCAAAATTATAATACATCAATTTAAATATTATCAAAATAATCTAAAATTCACCAATTAATCAAAATCCTAAATAATTCAAAAGTCACAAAATGACCAAAATACCCTTAGCCTAAAAAGTTGTAAATAGTCATTCTAATCACATGGTTATGTCCCCATGGTCATGGTTAGTCTCTAGGCTCAACAGTTCTAGGGTTCACTAGCTAACACATCAAAATTATAATTCACCAATTTTAAATAGTATTAAATTAATTAAAAATTCTTATAAATCATAAATCCTATTATTAAATAATAAACTTTTACAAAAGTTCAAATTACTCTCATTTTAGAAAAGTGGGTGTTACAAGTCTACCCTCCTTAGAAAATTTTGTCCTCGAAATTAAGATGGTCGTACTTCTTCTAGAGTCTCGTCCCCAACAATCAAAGTATGAGAACTTACCTAAATCATATAATTTAAAAGAATGACATACAGGGTCATGGCATGCGGTGGCAATTGAAAGTCTCATCTAGGTATAATAGTCATGCTAAACGAAAACGATCATAGGGTATCAAAACATACAAGCAATCTGGGGTGCTAAACTGGAAAAGTTACAGAAACAACAAATCATCAAGGCTATAAGGCAGTCTACCATCCTATATGAAAACTGGTAGTTATCAAAATAAAATAAAGATAACTAGTAATTATCCTTAAAGGGGTACTATTCAAAGGAAAATCAAAATCAAAAGTTTAAAGAACGAAAGTCAATAGCATTGAAATCCAATCACAATATATATTAAGAAAATTTAGTCTCGATACGATCTAAGTTGATCAATTCTGGGTAATCAAGATTTTGGCAATATAGAGGACAAGGTCATCGAAGTTTGAGCACGAGCATACAAGGATGGAGATTCAGGTCACAATTAAATTTAATTCAATTGAGTAGACCCAAGATATTAATATGATAAGAAAAGATGATCAAAGTCGATTGGTCGTGATT
The DNA here is from genome assembly GCA_029216955.1 of Iris pallida. Lineage (NCBI taxonomy): Eukaryota > Viridiplantae > Streptophyta > Magnoliopsida > Asparagales > Iridaceae > Iris > Iris pallida. The sequence continues at coordinate 18,371,814 of JANAVB010015397.1, read as the reverse complement.
AAGGGAGCTAGGATTCAATGATATTAAAAACTTTTAAAGGGTGATTCAAAGATATGGAATAAATTAAATTTCTCCTTTTAAAGGGAAAACAAGATAAAAGATTTCATATGAAAGTCAAGTTAATCATCTCTCTCTGATACTATCAAGTTTATCATTTGTCAATCATATTTTTATCTTACAAGTCCCAATATAAAAATCAACCTTTATATGACTACCATCAAAATTATATCCTTCCGTCATAAAGATTTAACCTTGCCATGATCACCATAGGCTTAGTTTCTAAGTTCTGAAACATTATTCATGAAGCATACCCTTCTTACTAGGAATCAAAACTGACCACTTAATCATCATAAATCTAAATTCTTTCACCTTGTCCTAAATTGGATCCGAAGCCTCTAAATCAAGTTTTATGTAATCCTTGAACTTATTCAATTTACTCTCCTTGTATTATTTAAATCTAAACCCACTGGGCCTTACAAAACTTATTCTTTATTATAAATTCAACCTTCATATTTCTTTTAACGTACACCTTCAATATTATTCTCCTAAAATTTAAAATTTTCACAAAATCTCTATATTTTATATAACTCAAAATCCTTGCGTTCTTTCTGTTTCTAGCCATTTCTTACAATATCTTATTCAATTTCGTATCATCATTGCATATAGTTAAAATCTCTTCTCTATTACTAAATTCCAAAATTTAACATCATAGCCTTAAAGTGTAACGTCTCAAGAATCAATAACCAAAATTTATCCAAGTTCTCGAAACTAAGTTGACCTCGAATATCCTCATCAGTTATGAAATACATCTATGAATTATTCATACCCAAAAGATTTCTCTAAGTATGATTGTTCCTAAATTGATAATATAACTCTCTTGATTTCATCCTCAAATTCAGTCGCATCTCTATCCCAAACCTATATCAAGGTCCATCATATTATACCCCTAGCAAGATTATCACAAGATAACAAATCAAGTCTTTTCCGAGTTAGATGATTTACGTTACTTTCTCGACCTTTCGAAGGTGAAAAGATATGGAGATTCACGGGTTTCAAAGTATTGCTGATAGAATTAGATACGAAACAGGTAATTGATGTAATGAGGACAGTTTTATTATTTTTTTTAAAAAAATTGGTAATACAAAAAATAATGGCAAGAAAGAAATAATGATAAAATCTGTTCTTCATCAACTGTTAAAAAGAAATGAACCCATTTAAGATAAAATCTGATACCATACACGTCTTTCTGAAATCATGTTGTCAGAATTTTGCCACGCCAGTAAGCATAGCTGCAATAAACAATAGAGTCCATAACGAAGGTATACATCCTATAGTCATGTTATCTAGAATTCTTACCACGCCACCCGGTATGGCTGCAAGAAAATCTAGATTTCACAACTAGGATAAGTATATCTAAATCAGGCTCTACGTCCTTGTCATGCTAGCAAATATGACTGCGATAAATTATAAACTCCATAAATAAAGTAGACTTTTACCTTTCTCACTGTCATTATCAAGTATGTCATCAGGTTATACCTTAATTCCAGAAAGATGTATATATATATATATATATATATATATATATATATATATATATATATATATACAAACTCAAATTCAAAAATATATATATATATATATGTGTATATATATATATATATATATATATATATATAAAAAATATATATATATATATATATATATATATATATATATATATATATAAATATATATATATACAAATTCAAATTCAACAACTAACATCAAGATACAAAATTCAACAATAATCCATCAAAAATCAAATTCAATAACAGAAAGTAAGGGTGAATCAAATCAAGGGAAAAAGAGATTTCATATTGAAGTTAAAATAAGATTCTCAAGGGTCGTCCCAGGAATCTCTCAAGAAATTCTAACAGAGATTGAGTATCCTCTTATTCTAACACATATTCCTTATCTCTAATCGCATGTGCGCAGCAGTACAACTAATTGTCGTACTACCACGACTTCGTACAAATGCGAATCTCGACCTACATAGGCCACCACTAAACACGTATCATGACCCGCACCCAGTATAGGGCTCGAGAAGTGGGTACGTCCAGCCTACGCCACAGTGTCGGCAGTAGAATACTGTTCTAGGTCACAATTTAATTTAAATACAATATGATATACTCTCCATACGGAAGACATTCACAACAGGATACAACTCAATCAGCAAAACTAGAAGTAGCACGATAAGATAACAATGAATCCACAAGAGAAGTACAACAGAGAGAAATAAATCTCGGTGTTATCAACACCAACTCAAATAAGCATAAAATAAATACCACTCAAGACAACCGAAAATAAAATAAAAAAATCTAACCATCTACTCCAACCTCTACTGTGTCTCCTCTAGGCTAGCCGGTAACCTCCAAGCTATCTGTAAAATTTATCAACAGGTCCAGTCAGGACGGGAGCGAGCACAATATATCTCACGCAGTTCATAATATGACAGGATATGAAAAATATGCTATAGAGTAAGATACATGAAACACTGGGAAATATATGAAGTAAAAGAGATGACTGTAAAGAAATTTCTACTATAAGTAAAGAACTAACAGTGGCTAGTGATGTTGAGTATAAGATAGACATGTGAACGGCTTGAATTTGCACATGAGTAATCTAAGAGTTTGCACATGAGTATACTACTTTAGAATTATTCACATGACCATTTATACTCCCCCGTACCCCAATCGATACACAAGGATCCAGACAAGTTATGTTATTGTACATGATATCACATGAAGGTCCATAAATGGGTGCACATGAATGTATACATGGGGCTCTGTGAACATGAGAGTACATGAATCACAAGAGTGCACATGAATGGTGAAAGCACCGGAGTACATGATGAAAGTGAAATACATATGTCATACTGTAACCCGATGCTCCCGAGGAGGATAACATCTCATGAAGGGATCCATATAGTACCAATCCGTATTAACAATGTGACAGCATCAAATAAAGTAATCTAGAGCATAAATATAAATCCTATCAAGTATGAAACGGTCAAAGGATGTACTCGCCTGATACCCTGAACAGCTGATATGAAAAGATTGCCAACTGGAGTCATAGAGTCCTAGTTAGAGCAACACAGGTTATAAAGAGTTCAATTTATATGGTAATTGAAATTATAATGCAATCTACATGAATCTAAGTCAATCTAGGTCAAAGTCAACTCTTGGTCAACTCTGGTCAACTATAAAGTCACTACAAAAAAATAGGTTTTTAGCAGTAAAAAATTTCGTTGCTAGAAGTATCAAAATCGTTGCTAAAAGTTTTAGCAACGAAAAATTTTTGTTGCTGGACTCGTTGTTTAAAGTGCGTCACCGAAAGTATCAGCAACGAAATTTTGAATTCGTTGCTGAATCCTTACTTTTTAGCAGCACGACTTCTGTTTCGTTGTTATTTTGGTGAACAAACTTTTCGTTGCTAAAAATAGAAGTCTTTAGTAACGACTTGTCTTATCGTTCTTATATAATATATTTAGCAATGGCAATATAGCGTTGCCAAATGAATAATTTTTTTGACAACATACATATTCGTTGTTATATGTTGTAATTAGCAACAGACATTAATCCATTGCCAAAAAAATTAGAATTCATCACAATATGTAGCAACGATTCATTGTCGTTGCTAAACAAAACTAAATATATAATTTTATTTTTTATTTATTTAATTTTCTCATTTATCTATACAATAATTTTGAATAAATTAACACAATAAAGAAAGTCATAAACTTTTCATAATAGAACTCAATCACATTCATCCCCAAATTATATTTAAAAGTTATAAGAAAACATCATAGCATAACTAAACGATTGTTAGAATACATAAAAATCTGAAACATCTCTATAAACACCTTGCCCCCAAAAAAATTACTCTAACGAGGTGTTGTCTCTATAAGCACGACCTTGCTCCATAAACATCATTAACATCTCTAAACGAATTGAAGCAGCTAAAGACTCCTCTAATTTTTTATTCATCTCTACTCGTTCTTCATCAAATTTCTTATTCATCTCTGATATCTCAGCTCTTAGCATAGCCTCTGTCTCGGAGGTTATGTATGTTACAGTTGAGCAAGAGGATGTTGTTGGCTTAGTATATGTGCCAAGACCCTGGACATAGCCCAATCGATGCTCTAAGGCTTTTTCAACAACTTCATCTTGTGCCAATGTTAAGCCTTGTGTTTCTGCCTCCACTCGCCACCATCTTTTCCTAAAATTACAAAACATTTTTATTATAATGATGCATAGTTAGGGCTCACAAAACATCTATAACAAATCTAGATAAATAACAAAGATATTGGTGCACAATGTCAATGAATAATATATTAATGTAGTTCCTTACATGAGCAAAATGACCAATGCAGGCCCCTTCCCAATCTCAAATGCCTTCGCTAAAGCAAGCCCACGCGAGGGGCCATGTTTGCGTTTAGAAGCGCTAGTGGATCCTAAGACAATGAAAAGCAAATGATTATCTTCTTGTAATTTCAAGGTACAAACTGAACAAAATAAACAAGAAAATAGAAAGAAAATTCAACTTTTTATATATTTGCTAATTCACCGAAATCATCCGAGAGTATTAAGTAACAAATGACAAGATTTAAGGAACAAATGACAAGGTTAAAGCCAACCAACTTCTCTAGACTCTATTAAGTACAGAACTTCACAAAATCTCTTAAGTTTGAAGATATCTATGTAAGTGTCTGAGACACAAGAATGAAGAACATATTTTTCAAGGTTATACTGCATTCAAGGTTATACTGCAGTAATAGAATATATCTATATAAGGTTATACTGCAGTAATGAAGAACTTGTATCCACATCGTGTTCATATTCGTGAAAATTCCAAATAGCAAATTCAACAATGCAAGCTAGCAATGCAAGCATCCAAACTACATAATATTGCAATAATGAATAACTCCTACTGGTTAAAGATGGGAAGAACCAAGTAATATGTTAGTCTGTCCTTGGTTCCCAAAAGCTATGACACCAATTTATGAAATAGAATAACATCAAGAAATGAAGCTTGTACCCATTACTTCTCAGAAAAGAATGAAATTGTATTGTATATAATGTCTTTCCATTCATATGAAAAAACTGTATGAACAAAGAACATAGTATAATAATAACAATAATAACAAAGAACCATTTTTTGACATTTAAACTCATAAGAAATCGAATAATCAAGGACTACAAATAAAGAGGCAAGCAAAAGCAAACATATGAATCAACATAAACAAAATAACAAGACAAAATAAGAGGCAAAAGAATGTTTCAAAGAGTACTAGTAACATTACAACAAGCCAACAACTACATCATTTCTTGTAATAGTAACAAAATAGAAAGAAAGAAGTATTGATTAGGAGAAGAGGAGAACTAACAGACCAGGTTGAGGAGGGAGGCAAGGCCCCAACTATAGGTGCCAAAGTCACTTCTCACAAGGCCACCAATTAATGGTGGCACACACAAAGTCAGGATCAGTTGTGGCAATGGGGAACTTTCTATTCACCACAGCAGTCCCCAGCATAATCCCACCACCACCACCAGGCCTCCCATTGTCATGGCTCTGGCCGAACACCCTGCCCAAGCTAGCAAGGAAGAACAAGGCCCAAAAGCCAGAACCCAACAGCTGGAAGAGGCCACCAGCTGCTGCCATTACCAATAAAAAGAAAGAGAGAAAGGAATGGGAATTGCAAAGAAATTGATTTTTGCTCAATGGACCCCCAATGTCGGTATCGGTCAATATCATTTTTGGCTGGTATCGGATCGTGACATGTCGAACCATATTGGTATCGGCCGTATCGGATCGTTATCTGCTGATACTACAAAGTACAAAGTGTGGTTTAATCATTTCCAAAATTTACAGATTAACAAGTCACAAGTGCTATTGTTATTCCAGACCGCAGATTTAACTATTCCTAAGTCCGAAGATAAGGTTATCTAACTTTATTCAAAATGGCCTACAGAGGCTAACTTGTCTGCAAACTAATTTACATTCACAAAGGACACCACCATAACAAAACTAAATTTTTTGGGGTTGTCAGTTTGAATCCTTTTATTCCATTCAGATTAGTAGTTCAGGTGCATGTGCTTTGTAACATATGGATAATATATCAAAGACAATTGTACCTGTTAATTCCTCAGCACTCACAGATTTTCTTCAAGGACTGTTGGATCCTTTGGAATAACATAAACAAAGAATTCCAAGATCCTTAGATACAAATAAGATAAATAATCAAATATTATTTCTTATCAAAAGGTCCCGAGCTTTAAGAATAAATCCAGAAATATAATAGGATAAGTCATTTGTGCACGTGTATTTTGAATGTTCTCCCTTAATATGGGCTCTAGATGTTCTAGGGGAGGTTACATGGACAACAGGAAAAGTTAGACAACATATAAGTAAGGCTCATTATGAACCAATTACCACTGTGTTGCCAACCATTTACCACTATGTTGCCAACCAAACCAAATATCTTTCTAAGCCCGATAAAAGAACAAAAATAACAAAGTCCACGATCTTCACAGCTCAAAAGAAACTATAAGAAAAAGTTTAGAGTTGTATTTGCAAAAGACGAACTTAGAGTAAGTAGCATTACATCATATAACCACCAGTAATATAAAAATAGTTATATACATGCCTTCGTGACAGCAATAACAGTACCAGATGATTTTGAAGGATCAGGTATCTGAAAAACTGCATGATACCTGTTCGGATCAAAAAGTTTATTTAATTTAAATTAAAACATTTATTTACCAGTTGGTTTTGAATATACATACATTTCATAGAAATAAAAACAATACGAATGAATAAAGAACAAGGAGGCAACAAAAGATCACAGGGAAAGCTTAAATAACAACATATGATTCATCTGTCTCTTAAGCCCTCAATGTGACTCAGACAACTTTTTAGTTTAAATTAATATTTAATATCTCACCTACATCTAGTTACCTACTTTATAAGACCGATGTCTTTGATATTCTGGACATAATTTTTGCATCAGGGCCCCACTGTAGAAGCATGAAAAAGAAGAGAAAAATGATCCATGCGGCCAAGGGGCCGCATGCGGCTCAGGAGTCCCATGCGGCTCAAATGCATAGGCAGCTCGAGCGGACTCCATGCGGCCCGCAGAGGGAAGCTACGTGTCTTTTCAGAACAGCTATGTCCAGCGTCGTTCGAACGCAATTAATGCTCTGACGGCTGACAGCCGACAGCTGACAGTCCTGACGTAAAGTAGTCATAATGGCTGACACAAAAGCACTATCTTCCTAGGGAACTGGAGAAAATCTTCACAGCTTCGAGGCAAGTTTATGCAGCCAGACTAGACGAGTTCATGCGGCCAGTGTAGAAAAACCTATGCAGTTCAATCATGAAGGTCCCCCATGCGGCTCGGCCATGGAAGAAATCCATACGGCTCGGCCATGAAGACTCTCATACAGCTCGGCCATGAAGACCCCCATGCGGCTCGGTCATGAATATATTCATACGGCTCGGTCATGACAACCTTCATGCGGTTCGAGTATAGAGACTATTCATGTGGCTCGGTCATGAAATCTTTCATGCGGCTCGGTCATGACGACCTTCATGCGGCCCAAATATGAACGCTCCTCATGCGGCTCAACAATGATAACAGGACACGTGTCCTAAAGATAATCAAATTTTGGGTAAGATCCCAATAATTTGGGACACGTGGCAAGAGAATGAATTAAATTGATTCACTTAGATTTGCGGATATCAGCAAATCATCATGATGGGGATTTATTGCAATCAACATTAATGACTGACATAATTTGGCATAATCCTCATTAATGGCCCAGATCCTTCACGCTCAAGATTAATGGTCCAGATTGTTCATTTACCAGGCCGCCGCCACTTTGAGAATGGGCAATCATTGCAAACCCTAATGAGGCTCCCCACTATTATAAATAGCAGGGTGCCATTCCCTTGCAAAAGATATACGCACATACAGAGAGACGCTCCCCCAATAATCAGAGAGAAAAATCCACAGAGATCAATCCAGAGAGAGAGAAGCCAGAAGAGCAATACGAGGAGAGCAAGAAGAGCATTTCTTCGTCAACGCCAAGCATCTCGTCACAGGAGCCTAGGCTACGTCCGATCGTCCAAGGAGTAAGGCAGAGCTGCCGTCGCTTTCCCGAGCCTCTATCGTCACCCCCCAGAATCAAAAATAAACAATTGTACTTAGATTGCTGTACCTAGGTTTTCGTCCCTAGGCTTTCTTTGTACAAGCTAGTTTGTAACGTGAAGTAAAAGTCCAGTCCTCCCATAAAACTGTTCTGCTCTTTTATATTTTATGGCAAACACGATGGCGACTCTGCTGGAGAAAAACTTTTCTACGGCTGAGGAATTGGTGACGCAATCGGATGCAGCGAAGCTTGGCTTCACGCAACAGAAGATGGTCGCCCGGTTCGACCAACAGGCGTTTGAAGAAATGCTCTCCGACAAGAGCGCTGGCCCGATCCAGAAGCGAGCTCGCACAAAGAAGGCCCGTAAGGAGTGGAGACCCCAATCCTTTGTTCCTACTGAAGCTCTTGCAGAGATACCCTCTGTCGCTCAAAACGGCGGAGAAGACTCTCCTGCGGCCCCACTTCAGACCGTAGACAACTCTGTTGTTCCCAAGTCCGGCAGAAGAAAACATTATGATGCTGGACTTGCAGGGGCGAAGTGGAACTCTATGCGATCCGAGCCGTATAAGGGTGCTAGCCGCAGGGAGAAAGCTCATACGGCTACATCCGCCAGCCGTATGAAGAAAGCTCACACGACCACATCTGTTAGCCGCATAGCTTATGCGGCTACAGTTGCCAACCGCATGGACGAAGCTTATGCGGTTACTGAAGTCAATCGCTTGCAGAAAACCCATGCGGCCATAATTGCCAACCGCATACGGCCAGCCTGCACGGTCGTGACTCCTAGTCGAACAAGAACAACTCATCCGTCAGCTAAGGACAGCCGCATGCAGACAGCCTGCACGGCTTCCAATCCTAGCCGCATAGCGTCTATTCCACGCTTCTCTCGATCGGTCTTCGACCGTCTCTCATGCGGTCCTGACCCTGATGGTTCTTTGGATGATAAGCCAGACTCTGTGGTATCCAACTTGGACACTTCCTATTACGCACCCGTAAGTGCTAAAAGGACGAAGTCTAGGGCAGCGCGGGCTCACCAAGCCCAGTCAGCTGCCCCAACCTCTGACTATCGGAGCGTCCCGCTGATTGTCACGCGGGCCTCTAATGGAAAGTTGTATAAGGCTACTCGTACCATGCCCCCTGCGGCCAATGGGCGGGATAGTCATCAAGCATCTCCCTGTAACGAGCGAAGGCAAGTATACGAGCTACCTTCGAATCAGGGAGCAGGCTGGAGGCCTACACACTCGCGTGCCCGGAATTCCCGAGCCAGCAAAGCAAGTGACTTGTGGGAGGCCATCCTCCACAAACGCAAGGAAAGAGAAGATGCATCGGGTTACAAAGAGTCCTTCCTCGGGCGTCACTGCACCCAAGTCATCGTCAACTGCTGCTGCAATACACGACGATGCAAGAAGACCGGCAGTCTGTCTTTCAAAGACTGTAACAGCCATCTTCAGAAGACGAGGCACTACCCGTCGTCTCCTGCAACTCTGCACGAAAAGTTCCCGCTGATGGAAGGGGGAAGAAGACGAATGTTCCCAGCCTGAAGATCTCAACCACTGGGACTAAAAGACTGTCGTCTAAGCGGGTGCCCACCACCGGAGTTTTCCAAGGTACTCGCTCTAAGACGAAATCTGCTACAGTGGGGGATTCGTCGTCCATAACGCAGAGGGTTGCTGGGGCTGGGGGTAGCACCCCTCTGAGCCTCCACAGCAACCCAATATTCTAAGAAGACGAGCCAGGGGAGACAACTCTTCCGTCAGATGTAGCAAACCTCGACGTCCCCGACGACATCCGTAACTCCCAAGACGAGGCGAACTCAGAGATTGGGGGTACTGTTCCTTCCGAGTCTGAATCAGAAGGGAATATACCCACATACCCCGATGATTTCTCGCTACAGGGATACGATTCAGAAGGCACTTCCTCCACCGTTCTGTCTATCTCTCCTCATGAGAAGACGGTATTCATTACAGACAGCAACCAAGGTGGTTCCAGTGATCGCCAGCGCATCGACAGTCTCGAAGCCATATTACTTGCTTTGGTCAAGTTTGTAGACAAAATTAAAGTGGCCCTTCCAACTCTGCAAGGAGGGACGCCTGGACAAACAAGTACGGATCCCGCGGTCAATGTGGACTCAAATTCGGCGGTGCCAAACCCGGGCAACAATCCTCCGGAAACAACGGCCCCCACCGTCGTAGACGAAGCACGCGAGGCAAGAAGAGAGGTCCAGGAGCTCCGAGCCATGTTCCACGCTCGAGAAAGTCTCAAGACCTCAGAATACGGCAACCGTACCCTGCTGCATGGAGGGATGTTCCATTCCCACCAAGATATAAACCGTTCAATATCAATCCTTATGATGGCAAGACCTCAGCAAGTCGGTACATCATTTACTTCGAGGTCACCACCGACCATCTGCTCCATGACGATGCCATTCTCATACGATTATTCATCGAGGCATTGGAAGGAGTCGCCTTCGACTGGTATCGCAACCTGCCGGACAACTGCATCCACTCCTTCGCCGGCTTCAAGCGCATGTTCTTGGAGAGATTCTACGAAGTAGGGCAGGACATCACCATGTCCACCCTCATGGACGTCGTCCAAGAGGAGAAGGAGCTCACAAGGAACTACATCGAGCGGTTCCGCCAAACTGCCATGAAGTTGCACTCTGGAAATCCGGATTCCTCCTTGATTAAAATTTGCCAAAAGAGACTCCTCCCAATAATCAGTCTCTGGATGGGCGAAAGTCAATTCAAGGACTGGAAAACGTTCATCATCAGCGCCACAAGCGCCGAAGAACGATTGAAGAAGGCTCGCCAACTGGGATTACACATCTCGGACGGAGAGAACAAGGGCAAGCGTCCCAACAATGACAATGGAGGTAGCCCCTCCAACAATCGGGACGGCAGGGGCAAGCAGGCTATGGTGGCCGATACGGCACAGAAACCTGAGCCAAAGCCGGCAGATAAATAATGGCCGCAAATTACTTACTCCTTCGAACACGGTCACGTCAAGCCCATCTTGGATATGCTCATACAAGGGGACAGAATTCAGCTTCCTCTACCAAGGCGAGAACCGCGGCCGGCAGAGATGGAGAACCCAAAGTACTGCCATTATCATCGCTACGTCCACCATGCTACACATGACTGCTACCAGCTGAAATGGTACATCCAAAACCTCATCGATTCCAACGCTTTGGCCATCAATTTCGAAGAGGTGACGGTGGCAGCCAATATGGTGTCGGTACAATTCGGCAGCTTCCCTCCGACGAAAACTCAAGACGGGGTGGTCCCCATCCCTCTGGAGACAATGGAGATTACTAATCTTCCACCTCCCCGAGATCAGGCTGCTGGTTTAGTGCCCCTCACCACCTCACGAGGGGAGGTCATGTGGATCCATCCAGACTTGGTATCAGAAGTGACTCGGCCCAAACCATCTTCCACCTATAAAAAGAAAAGTGGAAAAGTCAGGACCTGCCACACAATCTCGGCAGACATCGAGAAAGCTACAGCCGTCGTCACGCAGTCTGGGGCGCAATCCCAACCTGTGGTCGACAATCCAGCTGAAAATCATTAACCCACTACAACTGATGCTCCGGGACCGGCTCAGCCTTCGACGATCGACAAGCCTAGGCCGAGGGAGACTCGCTTCGACAAATCCCTCCGAAAAGAGGCAGCCCAAGGGCTGGAGAGGCCCTACAACTTTGACATCTTAGCGCAATTGGCTAACACACCCGCCAAGTTGTCACTGTACGAACTCCTAAGGCTCTCCAAGGACGTTCATATTGCATTGAGCGAAGCACTCCAAAATGTCGATGCCCATCTGGCTCAATCCAACCTCACCGGGGAGGACTCACCTGTGGACCACCAGGACAGTACCTGCACTGGCGTAATGCCAAACATCGTCTTCACTCCGCAAGATATGCTCATCAAAACTAATCTGTACGATCGTCCACTATACTATACTAGATACATCGGCGACGTAAACGTGGATCGGATGCACATTGATCCTGGATATTCCATAAGCATTATTCCGAAGGGTCTGCTACATCATCTCCGCATCCCAATGCACCGTCTGACGCCTACAAACACCGCCATCAGCAGTTTCAATTCGGGCATGAGCTACCCTATTGGAAAGATTCGTCTGAAGTGTCAAATTGGCGACCTCCAATCCGAAGTCACCTGCTACATCATAGATGCAGACACTTCTTACAACATCCTCTTGGGGCGCCCGTGGATACACGATTACATAATCGTACCTTCCACGCTGCACCAGTGCTTCAAGTATGTCGACAAACACGACTTCGTGAGGACGGAATTTGCTGATATCGATCCCTTCAAAGGGGTCGAATCTTACTACTCAGACTCCTGCCTATACAAAAAATTGAAGAAGCATCTTGGCAAAGGAGATATACAAGCTAGTACCGAGACAGCCACAGGATCAGAAGAGCCTCTGACGATCCACCTCCAAGCTCGTAAATCGGGCAGGTCTGCACCCCTTACCGCCACTCCGCGTAAGGACACAATCAGCCTCTCGGCACAAGAAGAGCAGATGATAATCCGGCTGCCAAGGTCTAGCCAAGTGCCAAGATCCACAACGGGACCACTAACAATCAGACTACCGAGAGTCGGTCAGCCCCAAACGGAGAAGCTCAATCCCTCTGACAAGCCACTGACGATACGCCTTCCCAAGAAGGGTCGTCACCCCGATGCGAGGTCTGACACTGCTAGCGAACCAGCCACTCCTTGCCCCACATCAAGTACCAAACTGGGGGTCGCTAGTCTGCCAACAACTCCACGCTCAGCTCCATCAACTGAACCGCTGACGATCAAACTCCCCAGGTCGTCCTCTCAGTCTTCATTCACACAGGGGGTCGTCGAAGAGGAACCAGAGCTAGCCAAGTATGTGGCTGCCCACACTGATGTTCCCTCCGCAGATGATGTAATCCCCCTAGAAAAGATACCTTACTTCATCAATAAAGGGCTATCTTTGAACTACCTCGAGCTTAATAAGCTTTGTACAATATACGCTATGGAAGACGGTATAGGCACTCACCTACACACACAGGTGACAAATGTCTACACCATAATCCAGCTTACTCCAGCAGAAGACGCTTACCGAATAGTCGAGGGAGGGGACCATCCAATCATCTTCGGACGGAAGGACGATCCGCATCCCTTCACCATAGAAGAAGTCGACCTTGGATCGGATGTCGGAAGACTACCTCTGTATCTTTATAGCCCCCAATCTAAATACCTCATACAGAAACAGGGGTATAATGTGGAAACGACACCGGGTTTGAACTACGGTATTGGACGACGATTACCTTTGAAGCCTCCGGTCCCGGCTGGCAAACCATGGGACTACTATAGAAAGACTCGATGTGGATTAGGGTATGTGAGACCCACGACGACCCCTGAAAGTTCAGATGAAGAATGTGACTGGCATTCACATTCGACCAGATCACCAACTTCTGACTCTGATACCAGCATCGAAGATGTATTCAGACAAGTCCTGTCAGTCAACATGGTATTCGCCGACGCTTATGAAGAAGACGAAGACATCCCCGAACTTCTTGAGCTAGAACCATGGGCACAACAGCTAGATGAACAATGGGAGAAGCGTTTTGAGCAAAGAGAACCTCCCACTGAAGATGAGGTCATACAAGTTAATCTTGGTGATGAAGCCTCCCCGAAACCAATCTTCATTAGCCAGAGTCTGACAGATGAAGAGCGAGAGTCGCTGCTCCAACTCGTCAAAGAGTATATCGATGTGTTCGCCTGGAGCTATAAAGATATGCCAGGATTGGACCCCGAGATCGCACTCCATAAACTCAATATTCGTCCGGATGCAAAACCTGTCAAGCAACTACAACGACGGTTTCGCCCCGATGTCATGAATGCTATTGAAGCCGAGATCAACAAACTGATAGCTAGTGACTTCATTCGTGAAGAGCAGCATCCAGACTGGGTAGCCAATATAGTACCAATTCTCAAGAAGAATAGGAAGATCCGAATATACATTGACTTCCGGAATCTGAATAAGGCATGGCCGAAAGATGAATTCCCTCTCCCTATCACGAATATTATGATCGACAACACCTGCGGCTTCGAACGTATGTCCTTCATGGATGGCTTCTCAAGATACAACCAGATCAAGATGTTCCCTGACAATGAGAAGCACACATCATTTCGAATACCGATTGGTACATATTGCTACACCGTTATGCCTTTCGGTTTAAGGAATGCTGGAGCTACTTACCAGAGAGCTATGAGCGTCATCTTTAGAGACCACTTGCACAAGACAGTGGAATGCTACGTCGATGACATCGCCGTCAAAAGCCGTTCGAAGGAAGATCATCTGTAAGATCTCAGGACAGTGTTCGACCTAATGCGAGCACACAACTTAAAGATGAACCCTACGAAATCATTCTTGGGTGTCTCCAGTGGGAAATTCCTGGGTTTCGTCATCACTTCTCAGGGCATTCACATCGACCCCGAAAAAACAAAGGCAATCATGGAGATGGGTCCCCCGAGAAATCTTCGCGAACTCCGAGGCCTCCAAGGCAGACTAGCTTACATCAGGAGATTCATCTCTAATCTCTCCGGACGATGTCAACCATTCACCCATCTCATGAAGAAGGGAGTCTCTTTCGTATGGGATGAGGAATGCCAGCGCGCTTTCGACAGCACCAAAGAATATTTGTCGAATCCTCCAGTCCTGGTAGCTCCTGTTGTTGGAAAGCTATTCCTGCTCTATGTACGAGCTATGGAACATTCTCTTGGTGCCCTATTGGCACAGAACAATGATGCAGGCCAAGCTATATACTACCTCAATCGGAAGATGATTGGGCCAGAATACCGATACACGGCCGTAGAGAAGGAATGCCTTGCTCTCGTGTTCATAATCCAGAAGATGCGACACTACGTCACGGGACAAACCATCTACGTGATATCGCGGATCAACCCCCTCAGGGTCCTCATGACCAAACCTGGGGCACTCAGCTCTCGCCTTGCTACCTGGGCGATATTACTATCACCATACCACATGATCTTCGTCCCGCAAAAGGCTGTTAAAGGCCAGGCTCTGGTATACTTTCTAGCAGCCCATCCAGGTTCGGAGATGACTAGAGTATATGAAGAGATACCGAACGAGGTCACCAGTTCAAATACAGTCCCCCATGATGCCATCTGGCGAATGTTCTTCGACGACGCTTCAAGGACTGGACCCAAAGGCAACATCGTCTCTGGAGTTGGAGTGGTGCTGATTTCTCTCTCCGACTTAGTGATCAACCGGGCCTACTCACTCACAGAGCCCTGTTCAAATAATATGGCCGAGTACAATGCCTTGGTTATTGGCCTCCGACTTGCAAAAGAGCTGGGGGTAGAGTATCTTGAAGCATACGGCGACTCACAGTTAATCGTCAATCAGATTCGGGGGTCGTACGAGGTCCGCCACGAAGACATGATCCCGTATCATCAAATAGCAATCGACATCATCTCGTCTCTGGGAGGATTTTTCATAGAAGATGTTCCCAGACTCCAGAACATTAAGGCTGATGCCCTAGCTGGTTTGGCCGCTTCCCTAGCTGTGCCAAATTACGCTCGTCATCAGGTCGACATAATAGGCCGTGAACTGGTCTGTCCTAAGGATAACGTTCGATGCATTGAAAGCTACTCCGCCCTTTCAGTCGACGAAGCACCAGACTGGAGACAGCCGTTCGTCGACTTCGTAGTATACGACATCCTGCCAGAGAATCCGAAGGAAGCTACTTCTATCAGAAGACGTTCTCTCAGATTTTTCTACGATACGGAGACAAAAATGCTGTATCGCCGATCCTACGATGGGTTGCTGCTTTGGTGTCTATCAAATACAGAAGCCAAGGAAGCCGTGCGCGAGGCCCATGATGGTGTCTGCGGAGCCCATCAACCTGGCCCGAAACTGCAGGACCGCCTTCGCTGAATGGGCTATTACTGGCCCACGATGGTTGCAGACGTAATAGATTATGCACGAAAGTGCAAAGCCTGCCAAATCTATGCCGACTTCATCCACCAGCCATCTGAATTCCTACATCCGACTGTGGCCTCCTGGCTATTCGAAGCATGGGGTATGGACATTGTCGGCCCAATCACCCCGCCTTCGTCCAGAGGACACCGATTCATACTCGCAATCACCGATTACTTCTCCAAATGGGCGGAAGCCATCCCATTGGCAGTGGTGAAAACTTCAAACGTGATCAGCTTCCTTAAGCATCATGTCATCTACCGCTTTGGACTGCCCCGAAGGATCATTCACGACAATGGGCCACAGTTCGCAAGCCACGTATTTTATCGGTTCTGCGACAAGCACCGAATTCAGAACATTGCTTCGACACCCTACAACCCAGCAGCCAACGGGTTAGCAGAAGCATTCAACAAAACCATAATCAAGCTACTCAAGAAATTTATCTTCTAACAAGCACGACTGGAACGAGAAGCTCGACGAATGCTTATGGACGTATCGCACCACAGTTCGAACAGCCACCGGGAACATACCATTTTCCCTGGTGTACGGCAGTGAGGCAGTCCTTCCATTAGAGACTCAGATCCCCTCACTCCGCGTTGCCCTCACACATCAGTTGACGATAGAAGAAAACTACCATCGTCGACTACAGAAATTGGAGGCCCTAGACGAGAAACGCCTGTTAGCTCAACAGCGAATCAAACTATATCAGGCTAGAATCTCCGGAGCTTTCAACAAGAAGGTCAAGGTCAGAACATTCTAAGTAGGCGATCTCGTTCTGGCAGTTCGGAGGCCGATGGTTATGACGCATAAAACCGCCGGTAAATTCCAACCAAAATGGGAAGGCCCGTTCATCATCGAAGCTGTATTCTCCAACGGCGCCTACCGTCTCGCAAAACAAAATGGAGACTTGCTCATGTTGCCCATCAACGGCAAGTTCCTGAAGAAGTATTATGTCTGAAACAAAATCCTCGAGACATCTCAGAGTGTAGAGTTATGTACCTCCCCGTACCTCTGAGCTTACATTTTGGTTCCATACATAGAGTCATGTACCCGCTGGTACCGCTAAACTCACCCTCATAGTTCTCCGAATTTTCGAGTCACGTACCCCCTGGTACTGCTGAACTCACTCATTTTTTTCAACATTCCAGATTATCGAGTCATGTGCCCGCTGGTGCCACTGAACTCACACTTTCACAATATCGAGTCATGTACCCGCTGGTGCCTCTGAACTCACATTTCGGTCACTCTTTCAGATAGTAAGTCATGTATGATCATACCTCTGAACTTTCTTCCTATAAGAGATCCTCCCTCATGATCCACTACCCGTACTCCCAGTGTACAAAAAGGGTAACGGGTCCACAAACTTTCAAAACGACCATGTCGATGCTACCTCTGAGTCGTTTTACTTCTGCCAAAAACAAATCACCCCCTACATAAAACTTCCATGTCCTCATTACCTCTGAGTCGTTTTATGTACTCCCTCTTCATTGAGCCCACTCCTACCATGTCCTCATTACCTCTGAGTGGGAAGGCTCCATAGAAGAAACCTTCATACTTGCCATGTCCTCATTACCTCTGAGTAAGTATGTCGGTTCCCTTTCAACCTATTATCTATACCCACAACCGGAGTACGACAAGGATAATAGGTC
Source organism: Iris pallida (assembly GCA_029216955.1). NCBI lineage: Eukaryota > Viridiplantae > Streptophyta > Magnoliopsida > Asparagales > Iridaceae > Iris > Iris pallida. The sequence goes on along the minus strand of JANAVB010015397.1, from coordinate 18,353,981 downwards.
CACAAATGTCCTCTGTTGACCACAAATGTCCTCTGTTGACCACAAATGTCCTCTGTTGACCATAAATGTCCTCTGTTGACCATAAATGTCCTCTGATGACCACAAATGTCCTGAGTCGACCATAGATGCTGTACTGGGTCTCCAGTACACGCCCATTCCTTCTCTATCATGCCTGGGAGCCCAGTTACCCTCTGGCATTCTCACGAATACCAAAAACTTCTATAACTGTCTTATCGCAAAGTTGTTCTAGGTATTCCTCTCCAAAACTTGTTACTCGTACCTAAAACCAAGGTACGCCCAGGGTAACAGGTCCACAAATAATCCCCCAGCAGGTCCAATTCCATAAACACCACAAGTACAAGAAAGAGAAGATGAGTTGAAACATGCTCATTTATCCAAAATTCAAAGTACTACATCATCTGGGATCATATCCCTTGACAAAAAGAAAAAAAAGAAGAGAAGAAAACAGTGAAGGAAAACAGAAAACTGATCACTGCTCCGGGGCACATAACGCCGTGAGACGGTCCGTCAGCAAGGCAACGGACCGCTCAAACCTCTGTTTAGCTCGACGCTCCGCCTCTTGGGTCAGTACCGCCGCGTCCTCTAGATGAGCGTGAGCTTGCCAGTTGTCCTCGAATTTCTTGAAAGCCCGCTCCAGTTTAACAGAAGATCGGGAAACCTTCTCGGCCTCCAGAACGATTGACTCCTGTTCCGCATGAGCAGCCTTCAACTCCGACTCTAGGAAGGCCAGTTCACTCTGAAGTGTGAGAATCCGCTCCTTCGTGTCAGCTATTCCACAAGAAGTAGTCTCTTCCCGAGCCCTACAAGCTTGACTTCGACGACCCAGCCTATCATACGAAGCGGAAAGCTCGTCAAGGTCCCCCTTCACAACTGGCCCGACAGTGTCTCGAGCGAGCTTTATCCTATCCCGAGCGGTAATAAGGAAGCCCGCTCCCGTTCAATCACAGCAGGCAAGTCAGCCTGCCGTAACACCAGCAATCGGGTTACGAGCTGATCAGCCTCTGCCAACTTGGGCTCTAGGAGCGCAGCCAACCCTATCCCGCCAGGAAGAGTCTTCAAAGTTTCAATTTGACCCCGAGCGCACCACAGGGACAGAGAAAAAGGGGTCCCCCGTTCTACGGCAGCATCTACGCCCCTCTTTAAATGGCGATAGAAGCTGTCGACCACATCCTGAGACACCTCGTCCAGAGCCTCCGAAGAAGCCGGCGTCAACGGGAGTGTAGCTGGCAACACTGAAGAAGACGTGACAGAATCTGCCGCTCCTGCCATGAGGGAAACAAACTCCGTACGGAAGGAAGCCTGAACAGCGGCCAACTCCTCTTCAGCAGCCCGCAGAACTTGAATGCTCGGCAGGGCCGAGAAGTCAATCTCCGAAGCCGTATAAGCGGCAGAGGATAAGACGGAGACCATCACTCCCGGAATAAGCTCCACTCCCATCTGCCTAGAGCTGGCGGAAGGCCCCTCGACATGAGTCGGTGAAGGAGAAGAAATGCTCCTTTCCTCCAGATCGCAGCAGGCCGAGCCTTCCCCAAGAACATCCGCTGTGGGAAGTAAAGGGTCAGGACCTGTAGAGCCAAGACAACCATGAATCGATTTGACCTGGAGGATATGTTGATAGAGCAAATAAGCCCCCTCACTAGTCAATATTTGGCTTATCTTACCAGGGGAAGAGTGTGGAGGCTGAGGTTCGCCTACGGCCACCGCAACCTCTCCACCAGCGGCCTCCGAGTCGAATATAATAGACTCCTCCGCCCGACACCCTCGGAAAGGGATGCGACGAGATCGGTGTCGCCTTGCTAAAATTCAGCAATCTCGGAGACAGGTCCGAGGAAATCTTCGTCACCCCGGGCCGAGGCCTCAGCAACTTGGGAGTCCTCAGCCGCCGCTGAGAGAGCCCCCGCAGAAAAGACCACGGCACACACGCCGCTAATCAAAGCAGCAAGGGCCGGATCGACCTTAGGAGCAGCAGACAGTTCATGAGAGCCTGGTTCGTCAGACGCCTACAAAGAAAAAATAATTAGGTCATATCTCCAAGAAAAAAGAAAACCACAACAAGGAGATAGCTCCAACATAGTCTTACCTCCGGAGCATCGTCAACATCCACACCCCTCTCCATAATAAGTAGCATATGAGGTCTGACCGCAGCTCTCTTTACGGAAAAGGCTACTCCTCCGTCAGTAGACTCATGCCTGCCTCGCTTACGCGAGGGACCAGGCACGGCAGGCGGTGGTTCTACCCTCACCACCACTGATACAGGTGGCAACTGATCTACCACCTCCTCTAATACGACCGACGGTTGATCCGTCATCATCTCATCTGCCATGATGGGCGGTTGATCCGCCACCGCCCCGCTATCAGAAGAAAGAGAGTCCTCGTCGTCCCGTTCGTTGCTTCCCTCAACAGTGTCAAAGGACTCGGAATCGGGCACGGGAACCCTATTCGCCTCTCTCTTCTTTGCCTTCGACACCGTAGCCCTCTCCGCCAAACGAGTGCCCACGATGAAGCTAGTCCACGGATCAAAATCAACAAGAGGCTGATTTACCGTAACATGGTATAAGGCCGCCATATGCAAGATTTCCTCCAGCACGTTTACTGCAGGAACTGAGAAACTAGTTCGAGTATGACAAGTGTCATAGTAGCTCCATGCCCTAATACCGTCAATGATGCTACCCTCAAATCCCAGGCAGGAACTGGAACGCCCAAGGAATAGTTGACTGTACCCGAATTGACGGGCAAACCTACTGGGCAAGTAGGGCTCCAGGTACACAGTGTTGCGGTTGCAATAAACTAAATGTGCCGGGCGAATGTTACGCAACCAAAAATGCATCTTCTCAGGTAAGAAATGAGGAGATCCAACGCCACCAACATGGACACTCCTCACTTCCTGGTCAGTAAAACGGAGAACGGACACGAAGAAATCATATCCGTCCACCCTCGCCAGCATCCTCCGACACGCCGGCATGGTACTATATTCCCAAGGCTGATGATGGTGTCTGAAAAGAAAAGCGTCGTCGTCCGTAACGCCGTCTCCCGTCCTAGTCCTCATCAAAGACCGATAATGCAACAACAGCCACCCCAGCAGGTAATGATAAGGCAGCTCTATACGTTCAAAGTTCGTCACCACGTCACGAGCGATGACCTTGGACGAGAAGACGCGGAGACCATGATGAATGCTGTACACCATAGCGGGAAGAAGAGCCAGCCTGACCCCAAAGGACAGCTTCACGGCGGGAAGAATAAAGTGACGGCCGATCCTCTCGATGGAACCTGCCCCTCCTGAGACCACATAATTGTGCGGCCACACCATTAAAAAGCCTGCCAAGAGTGCCTTCTCTGACAGCCGTCGAGTACCACAATAAAAATAGCTGAAGGAGTCAATCTGGCTCCCAAACTTGTCACCCTTAGACTTCGACCTTCTAGCAGTCGACACCAAGCCTTCTACTTCCCTAGGAGTTTGACGACCTCGAGAAGTAACTCGGCCAGCAGCGCTGAATTTAAAAAGATAGGAGACCCAAGAGTTGGTATGGGGAGTGTCCCCTTCCGAGCTATAATTTTTCTTGATAGCCGTTTGGTGACAGGTACTATGGTGACATAACAGTTCCTGGTATACAGCGACGAAGCCTGGGAATCGTCGATCTAGATCCTGGAACTCCACGTTCGTTGGAGTGTACGCTTCGAAGGGCTCGTCTCCCCAGGGAAGCTTGGAGACAGCATACATCTCATGGAGAGCGAGCCCCAACTCCCCTATAGGTGTGAAGAAAGTCCCTGTCCGATGATTATACATCTCCAGAAGGGCCATGAACAATGGCTTATTAATGGGCAATCCGTGGCTGGTACCCCGGATAGCATCATAAAGATTGACTTCTCGCAAAAACGCTTCGTAGTTCCGCAGAATCCACGAGGTCAGGTTAGCCCACGAGGGAAGGGGTGTAACCAGCTCGGCAGTACCAATCTGCCAACAGAATAAGACCCTTTTCGAGTAAGCTGGCTCAGGAAGGTATCAGCCTGAGAAAATGAGAAGTTAGGACCGGGTGTGTTTATAAAGGTACCCGGAGCTAACCCCATCACAGATCGACTGGCCGGATCATTGATCGCGCGTACTGACCCAGTAGTTTTATTGTAACGGATGTTACCCACAAACATCCCCGGTCTGGTTGGAGTGAGGGAGTCTGTCATCTGCCTGTCCAATAAAATTATGTTGAACCACGCAAGAGGGAAATGACGCTTCATAATGGGGATATGAATCGGCATCCCGTCTAGATTAAAATCCCAACTCTCGGAGATATCCAGCACTCGGGAGTTTTTTATGGTCAATGCATCCCCAAACAGGAAGACCGGCCTCAGATACTTCCCATTTGGCTCCCCAGAGCTCATCATGTCACTAAGGAATTGGAAAGATTGAACCCTGATAACATTCAGTCGCTCCAAAGGCTCATTAACAAGGAGCTGCTCTGACACTTGACGAACTAAATCGTCCCGTCGTACATCCGTGGCAAGTTGATTCGAGCCAACCAGAAGTTTTCCCGCAGCATTTACTGGCAGATTCACTGAAGAGAGACGAAAGAAATAAGATTAGAAGATAGTCAAAACAAAGGAGCGTTTGAAAGATCATTTGAGTCCATACGGCTCGGGTCGTCACAGCCTCATGCGGCTCAGAACTATATGAGTCCATACGGTTCGGCTCATCACAGCCTTATGCAGCTCCGAGTCAGACAAGTCCATACAAATCAAGTTCAGATGAGCTTATGAAGCTTCTGCGGTTTGGGTTCAGAAGGGCCTATGCGGTTCAAGGTTCATATGGACTCAACAGACAAACCTAGGCGCTGATGCGGCTCAGATTCAGGTGAGACTATGCGGTTAAAGTCCACGCAGACTCATACGGCCCTGAACAGACAGACTCATGCGGCTACAAGCAGATGAGCTTATGCGGTTCAAAAGTGAACTACGCTCATGCGGCCCAAATCAAAAATATATATATGCGGTTCAGATCGAGTATGACAAGCCCATGCGGCCTCCTGGGCGAAGTGCTTATGCGGTCATATCGACGAACCTTGCACATGCGGCTTGTGCATAAATTATGCAGCAGAGCCATGGCAGTTAGGGTTCTAAGGCAACGCCCTTACCAGCGATAGGTGGATGAACATCGGAATGAACAGAGTGAACAGCGGTCGGCGGAGGAGTGGCCACGTTCGTCGCCACAGTCGCCGCAGAAGCGACCGCCTTGCCCTTCGCAGCCTTCGACGCAGCAGCCTTCTTGGGAGCCATAGGTGCTTGAGCGGGAAAGGAGTTAGAAAGATCGAAGAGAGCAAAGGAGATTCCTTAGAACGAAAGTGTTCCTATTTATAGACAAGGAAGGAACGCCTCGATCCGCGTGCAAATATGATGACCGACTCTTCGGTCATCGAGGCAAAACGGCTGAATAATAGCCTGACTCTTGGGATCATGGCCCAAGAAAGCGGCTCTTAAAATCTGTAGCAAATCAAGAGCATTAAATACAGAAGATTACAGAAGATTTGCACACGTGGTAGGAAGACGTGGTAAGAAGCTCATGCGGCCAAAACAGCCTATGCGGCTCAGAGAGTTATGCGGTTGAGGTAATCATGCTGCTGGTCAAATTCATGCGGCTAGGACAGAATACATCCATGCGGCTCTGGCATAATCATGCTTCTTATTCAAAGTATTTCAATTTTGCAAATTGAAAACTTTGAAGGGGGTCTTGTAGAAGCATAAAAAAGAAAAGAAAAATGATCCATGCGGCCAAGGGGCCGCATGCGGCTCAGGAGTCCCATGCGGCTCAAATGCATAGGCAGCTCGAGCGGACTCCATGCAGCCCACAGAGGGAAGCCATGTGTCTTTTCAGAACAGCTATGCCCAGCGTCGTTCGAACGCAATTAATGCTCTGACGGCTGACAGCCGACAGCTGACAGCCCTGACGTAAAGTAGTCATAATGGTTGACACAAAAGCACTATCTTCCTAGGAAACTGGAGAAAATTTTCACAGCTTCGAGGCAAGTTTATGCGGCCAGACTAGACAAGTTCATGCGGCCAGTGCAGAGAAACCTATGCGGTTCAATCATGAAGGTCCCCCGTGCGGCTCGGCCATGGAAGAAATCCATGCGGCTCGGCCATGAAGACTCTCATACAGCTCGGCCATGAAGGCCCCCATACGGCTCGGTCATGAACATATTCATGCGGCTCGGTCATGACAACCTTCTTGCAGTTCGAGTATAGAGACTATTCATGCGGCTCGGTCATGAAATCTTTCATGCGGCTCGGTCATGATGACCTTCATGCGGCCCAAATATGAACGCTCCTCATGCGGCTCAATAATGATGACAGGACATGTGTCCTAAAGATAATCAAATTTTGGATCAGATCCCAATGATTTAGGGCACGTGGCAAGAGAATGAATTAAATTGATTCATTTAGATTTGCGGATATCAGCAAATCATCATGATGGAGATTTATTGCAATCAACATTAATGACTGACATAATTTGGCATAATCCTCATTAATGGCCCAGATCCTTCACGCTCAAGATTAATGGTCCAGATTGATCATTTACCAGGCCGCCGCCACTTTGAGAATGGGCAATCATTGCAAACCCTAATGAGGCTCCCCACTATTATAAATAGCAGGGTGCCATTCCCTTGCAAAAGATATACGCACATACAGAGAGATGCTCCTCCAATAATCAGAGAGAAAAATCTACAGAGATCAATCCAGAGAGAGAGAAGTGTCACGCCCCAGAACCAGAATACTGGAGAGCGGGGGCAGACACAGCCAGCTACGTATATTGAAATGGAAGCCACCTCGATATACGGTCACGGCTGTCTAGAAATATGAGGGTTTACTACAAGCCAACGGTCTCTTATGGTCAAGCCTATTGTCTCAATCTCAAGCAAGTAATATAATTACAAGATGTTTGACCCCAAAATATACAATAAAAGGCGTCCCAAATATTACATATCAGCTGATCATGAAGCTAGTCGTACAAAATGCTAGGACTAGCAAGAGTTAAGTCATACATGATCAACCCTAGGATTTGTTAATCATGTTTACAGCCCGTAGGCAGACAGTAAGTAAAGTGCATCGAGCTAATAGGTGCTCGTCGGCTAAACGCCTCAAAAGAATAACTTTACAATAGAGTGAGTGAAACAAAATAGAAAACCCACTCGTAGCCCGGGTTCCTTCTAGTCGCCACCATTGGGCTGGAAGCTTGGTAGATCCTCGGGAGCTGCTCCGAAATCTGGCCACACAAAACCAGCAGGGTCAACTCCAGAAAGAGCAAGTGCCACAAGGGGGCCACGAAATAAGAACAAAAGCCAGCATTAACACGAGAAGATATAATATTTAAAACTAGAATTTACGAAAAGCATGTCAGGGTGATATACGACGAGATAACCATGGAACTATTTCGATAGCCAGGTTACAACCCGTAAACCAAACAGGGACCGGGGTTGTAACCCTTCATCTGAACAGAACTTGGTTTCCCACCATTTATCGGCAAGATAATAATGTAAGAAACCAAGACAGGGAGCAATCTTGTACTGGATCAAGACCTGGCTAGACTGGTTACACCTCATTCAATCAATCACGGCCAAGCAGACGCTACGACTTACTACTTTAACTAACTAGGATTATCACAGGCCTAATTACTAACAAGATGCAGTGAGATTGTTCCACAGCCACAAGCCCTACAGACCATCCAGGCTACCCAGGACGAAAGATTAGGGTTGAATTCAGGTGGGTACATTGCCCAGAAGACAAGTGTACCCTTAGGTGACTTAGAGGGTGCAACACTCGACGGTGCGCTGGAAATGAGCCCTACTCGACGGCAGGCTACAGATCCCAAGAGCGCCCAGGTAACGAGATTGCCTGTAGTTGTGTCATCTCTTCATGACTACTGTGTTATTCTAGTTATTAACCTTAATCCATTTTTGTAGGTACTCCTGACCGTGGTACTCAGGAGTCCCATCCTAGATATGATACAAGACAGGACAAGTGGATTTAACAAGCAAGCAAGAAAGAACCACCCACGGTGTCAAGGCAGGTCAAGTTAAGTTATCAAGATAATTCATGTCAGGGTACTTGTCAGGAGTGCGCCACGATGGGCCACTATCATGTCAGGTTGGTCATATCAGGAGTGCACCACTACGGGTCACTGTTGTGTTATGCTAGTTCCTTGTCATACCAGGCCATGTGCAATAGTCATTCCAAACACATTAAGTAAAATCAAGTTCATGACAAAAGGCGTAAGGATATAAAATGGACATAAATTATCTAATAAAATATCAATATACAGGACAATAGAAGAGTCAAGCTTAAGGAAATAAGACCAAAACTCCAAGAGCTAATGGGTTAAGCAAGGGGGTCAGGGGAGCATCGTACGAAAAAGTCACGCACGCTGAGAGCAGCGTAGGTGAAAAGTCACGCACACTGAGAGAGCAGCGTAGGTGAAAAGTTACGCACGCTGAGAGAGCAGCGTAGGAAAAGTCACGCACGCTCAAGGGAGCAGTGTACGTGAAAGTCACGCACGCTACAGGGAGCAGTGTACGTGAAAGTCACGCACGCTACAGGAAGCGGTGTACGTGAAAGTCACGCACGCTACAGGGAGCAGTGTACGTAAAAGTCACGCACGCTCAAGGAGGGCAGCATACGTAAAAAGTCACGCACGCTCAAGGAGGGCAGCATACGTGAAAAGTCACGCACGCTCAAGGAAGCAGTGTGCGTGAAAGTCACGCACGCTACAGGAAGCGGTGTACGTGAAAGTCACGCACGCTACAGGGAGCAGTGTACGTGAAAGTCACGCACGCTCAAGGGAGCAGCTGCGTGAAAGTCACGCACGCTCAAGGGAGCGATGTACGTGAAAAGTCACGCACGCTCAAGGAGGGCAGCATACGTGAAAAGTCACGCACGCTCAAGGAAGCAGCATACATAGCGCTAAAGAGTGCGTGTAGCTCAGTGTGCGTAAGCTAAATAGCTCTGCACATTGCTCACTGTCTTCTCCAAACAGCAAGAACACCATGGATGAACCCAAGGCTTCAAAGCATCATAACTTGGCCATCCGAACTCCAAATCCGGATTTCTAAAGTTCCAACTTGGGTAGAATTGAATGCTCTTCCACTTGGAAACACCAAAACCCATGAAAATCTAACTTAAGAAGCTCAAACCATGCAAAATCCAAAAAATGGAAATAACTTAGATCTATCACAATGGAGGCTCCAAATCACAAAAACCCAAGTTCTAATGTTGATCACCATGTCCTAATCTATCAAATGGACAAGGAAAAGAGGATTCTCATGTAGTGGCAAGATGCACTTGCCTAGGGTTGGGAGAGTTGTGTAGAGGAAGGAGAAGAAGAAGAAGAAGGAAATTAATGGTGGTGGTAATGAAGAGAGAGAGTGGTAGGTAGGGAAATAAAGAGGGGGAGTTGTGGTGGGGATGAGGGGTAGCATAGGTTACGGTGATCCAACTCACATAAAACTGAACCAATCCAAATAAAACCGAGCCATGCCAAAACCCAAAATACGGGAAATACCGAAATCCCACAAGTTAAGAAAAATAAAAGAACATGCCAAAAATCCAGATACGAGTATAAATACGAAATACGGGAAATACGGGAAATGAGGGTGACAAGAAGCCTGAAGAGCAATACGAGGAGAGCAAGAAGAGCATTTCTTCGTCAACGCCAAGCATCTCGTCACAGGAGCCAAGGCTACGTTCGATCGTCCAAGGAGTAAGGCAGAGCTGCCGTCGCTTTCCCGAGCCTCTATCGTCACCCCCCAGAATCAAAAATAAACAATTGTACTTAGATTGCTGTACCTAGGTTTTCGTCCCTAGGCTTTCTTTGTACAAGCGAGTTTGTAACATGAAGTAAAAGTCCAGTCCTCCTATAAAACTGTTCTGCTCTTTTATATTTCATGGCAAACACCCATGGATCGCTGTTTATAGCTTCTTTAGCCAATCTATACAAAAACATTGGTTAAGTGACAAACTACAATAAGAAATTATGGCCTTTAGAATAGTATTTGGACAATTGAAGTTCATTAGAGTATGAATGACTCGTAGTGGTAAGTAAAATCTTGAGGATAAGAACATAAAAATAGTTCTTACAGCTCAGCTTGTGTTGCATCCGTTAAGGCCAACTTGGCTAACTTGTACTTTTCTTGAACAAAAAGGTAAGCTTGCTTCTTAATATCAGATAACATGGTTCCGGTTATTGTCGTTTTGCATTCCAAACCATCTAATAGGGTCCCCTCTACGGCTTTCATAATCTCATCAGTTCCAAATTTGCGTTTGTACTTTGTTCCTGCATTTACATACATTGATACTGCAGGAACCAGTGACAAATTTCTTCTTTTGGCTCCCGCTGAATTTATTATGTACCCAACTCAAAACCTAAAATCTAAAAAGAAAACTATATCAGAAAAATTAGTACTAGTGCTTGCCTTCAGAAGGATGCTCAAACCAAGAATCAATAATGACCCAGAGAAGCTCTTGTTTCAATAGAAATCTTTGAACCCGGAAGTATGGGTTCCGACATAGCCCCTATGTCACAAAATAATTACCTGTCCATTATAGAGTTTGCACATATCAAGCAATTTAAAGGAATAATAGTTAAAAAAACACAAAAAAAATCATAGTCTCAGTGTACAACAATAACAACAAAACCTCACAGATAAAAGCTTTGCTACTGGTCCTTATTATGTATGTTATACCTTACTCAACCTTTCTACTGGTACTTGTCATATATGTTATATCTTCGAAGGACATATCTACGGATTTAATTTAAAAGGGAAATTGGAAACATTTTCTTTGAACAACCAATGTCGTCCCAGTCAGGTTACGAAAGGATAATCTGCACAAGAATGAATATACAATTATGAGAGTATGGTACTGAAACCTGGTTGTCTATCTAATGCTGGGCCATCTGCTTGGCCCTCTTCTTTATTATCTTGCAAAGAAGGCTGAGCAGTGGATGCCTGGCCAATGCTACCCGCAATACTTGCTTCTCCGGGTCCTTTGGCAGAAACTTCGAGAGTTACTGTCTTAGCCTTTTTCTGCAACCTCATGGATCCATGACGTGTATTAAGTTTAGAAAGCATTCAAGCATAGCAGCAGCAGATATAAGCATATATATATAGGCAAAGAATGCAATACAGCACAATGTTTGTCGCGTCCTAGTGTACATGCCCAATGCATTATGGATGCTGCATCAGTGACAAAGAATTGGCTTACACATAACCAGGGGGTCGTTCTTATCGGTGTCTTTGTGCATCAGTGACCAAGAAAAGGCCTCCCTAATGGCGCCTTGTGAATTATGTTTGCATCCGTATCGTCCAAATAATAACCTCAAAGCATGGATCAGTAATTACCAAATATATACCTTCAGACAACAATTCCTATCGTCATGATAGCAGAGCCATATGCCTTAAACAACATGGCTATGTCGTACATGTACAGGACACAACACGATACATACAAGTTTAAAATTTGTGTGGCATCCGTATTGGCACGTTAGTAACGTATCTGATCTTATTCTTGATCACTCGTAACATTTTCTAAGATATTCCAACCAAGAATGCTCACTCACTTTGGCCCCTTCTTGTCCCTCAATAAGCATTCTTTCCAAATCGGAGGCTGCATTGTCAACTCGGTCAGCATCTTTTCTACCCATCTCCACTTTCGACGATCTAAACATTCAATAGATGCAAGAAGTTTTATAATTTGTTCGTAGAGAAAACAACAAAGAAGAACAAATAAACTCGTATTTACTCAAGCAAAGAATAATAATCCACCACAAAAATTAAGACAAGATTAAAGAAATGAGAAAAGGGGAAGAGATTATGATGATCGGAACCGAAAAACAAAATATTATGAGCACGGAGAGAAAGACTCACCGGAGAATCGCCGCCGCCATCGCTATTGCCGCCGCTAGGGTTCATCGCTAGCAACAGGGAGAGTCGTATATACACGGAATCGAATGGGAGGAAAGAGGGTTTAATGATATATATATATATATATATATATATATATATATATATATATATATATATATATATATTCACTATTCAAATCATATAATATATACTTATATTTTTTAGATCTGTGGTAGATTTTCGGAGGAACGGGTTCAAAATATGGAGACCCAAATCTAGGGTTTATGGAGATTTTCGATAGAGGGGTTTAGATGAGAATACTGACCTAGAGAGGAAATCTTGGATCTTAATCGTTCGCTTTCGAACTTGAGACCCGAATTAGAAGCAACGACTTCCACCGTAACCTCCTCTGCCTCAGGATCGGCTTTGATTCCTACGACTACGAGGTGGAAGACGATCCAAAGCTTTTATGTTTTTAGAGGATAGGAGGGAAACTGAAATAGAGGATAGGAGGGAAACTGAAATATAGGAGGAAAATAACATGATTTTCATATTTTAGATGGTAATTTTTTTTATGAAACAAAGGAGGGAACTAAAATTTTGATGGATAATATTTGACAACAAACAGGATTTGCGTTGGTAGAGGGCTAAAAATATTTAGCAACATTACTTCTTGTTGCTAATGTTAGTGCACTAAGCTAAGAGTGTAGATGAAAAAAATATTTGGCAACCAAGTATTTTGGCGTTGTTAAAATTATAATTTTGTAACGAATTTATCGTTGCTTATTAGTCTCGAGGTTTAGGCAACATAGACTTGGCAACGCAAATTTTTTTGTTGCGGAAGGGCATATATAGCAACAAAATTAAAATTTGTTTCAAAATATTACTTATAGCAATAAAAATTTGTGCGTTGCTGAAAAATTTGTTGCTATATAGGATATTTCTTGTAGTGAGTCAAACTAGGTCAACTCTAGTCAACTGTGGTCAAACTAGCTAGGATTGGGTCAACAATGGTCAACTAGTCTAGGTTAGTCAATTCTAGGTCTAAACAAACTATGTCTATGCAAATCAAGTATCCAAGATAGCTACTAACTAATAGCCTAAGTCACTTGCTAAACCAAGCACAAAACTAAACCATAAGCTAACAAGGCACACAAACTTAGTCATATAATGTATATATATTATTCACATTCACATATTCATATACATAGATATATATAGGAAAGCTATATATATAGGCACATATAAAAATAAAAAAAAAAAAAAATATATATATATATATATATATATAGAGAGAGAGAGAGAGAGAGAGAGAGAGAATATATATATATATATATATATATATATATATATAGAGAGAGAGAGAGAGAAGGAGAGGTAAAAGAGTAAGTGAGTGTGTGTGTGTGTATGTGTGTGTTTGGCATGTGTGTGAAAGGATATGTGTTAATGTTCTTAGATTTAGTGATAGGTAGGTATATGTGACATGGGATACATGGTGTCAAAGGGTGTATGAATGCATGTGTGTAAAAGGTTATAGGTTAACTCAGTTTATAGAAATGCATACTTACATTTCATACATACATACATATCATGTATTCATACATACATTGCATACATGCCTACATACATATCATATATACATACTTGCATTCATTTATGCACATATACATATGCATACATACTTATCATGTATACATACATACATTGCATACATGTTATTCATGCATATTACATACTTATATGCATCTATACATTATATACATTGTATACAACATGTAAAAATAGAAGAGAGAAAAAAGGGAGGAAAACTAAAATGGAAAGGGAAGGGAAGGAAAAATGTAAGGAAAAGGGGAAAACAGTGGACATATACATGCTTTCATCATATATTCTACATTACCATACATGCTATCATTATATATTGTATTACATTATGTATACATTATGTATTCATATATATCATTACATGTATACCTTGCATTCATATCTAGCATTCATTATATACTTTCATGCATACATTGTATATCATTCTTTCATTCATGCATTGCTTACGTACATTACATTGATTGCATTCCTACATGCTTGCATTCAACCATATATATACATTAATGTAAAGAGAATACATATCATATATATATATCATTTCATTCATCTAACATATCCTGCATTACATACTCTACATTCATTTAATATCCATACTACATAGGCTCATAGGTTACACAAAATACCTATGTCATATAGTCACTCTTTTACTTAAAACCAATACTGTACCAATTGGTCCTTCACTAAATTCTAGGATTAAAGTATGTCGTAGACCTTTATGTTAGCTTTTCGAAACTTCAAATGGATCATATTTTCATGTCCGAAAGCTTCCGAAATCACGAAAACACTGAAACATGTTTGTCTTTCCGACAGCTGACACTCAAATAGTTTTACAGAAAGTTCCAGAACGATTTTGGCTTATTAAAATATATATTTGGAAAGCTAACTTTGATACGGTTCTTTTAAAAAAATAGGAGATTAATCGGAGTTATAAGCTAAAAGTTATGACATTTCTAAGTTACTTTGGTTAATAAAAACGTGGATGAATATTATGACGAATTTGAGTTGTTTTGGACAAAAGAAACACATGTAGGCTAAGATACTTGGATACCAACATAGGTATCCAAATAAAACTCATTCTAACCATCCTAACTAAGATCAATCCACTCTCTAACCATTCTAAAATTGAATTTAAATATCTATTTAAACTATTATCATACATACATACACATGGGGTGTCCTAATTTGGGATCTATCAAGTAGGACACAAGACACATATCTAAAATCCTCAAGAGAGATCCAAATGGCCTCAAATTTGAATCTAAAGGGGTACATGCATAGGGGTGGATCCTATGGATTCAAAACTAACTAATATGCATAGGAAATCAATTTAGAGGGTTGGTTTTACCTATTGGGAGTGGAATCCCAATGATACTCCCAAGGACACAGCTCCGACACGAAGATCTTCCAAAAAGGACACTCCTCCTTGTACTTTGCTTCAAATCTTTGCTAGCACCCTCCCTTGGTAGTATGAGAAGGTTGGATGAAAGTTTTGGTGGATGGATGTAAGGATTTGGAGATCAAATCAAAGAGGGAAGCTCTCTAATTTGGGAAAGAACACTTTGTGAAGGAAAAGAGGCAAGATGGAATGAAATGAAAGGAAGGGAGGCTAACTTAGCTATAGTGGCTGCCATTAAACCCTATTTGGGCCTTGGGGGAAGCCCAATAAGGCCTCAACTACTCCTCTTAGTTAATTTTAAGTTAGGTTCAAGTTTGGGATCAAAAGGGTTAAATTTAAGCCTCTAACTTAACCAATCTAACAAGTGGAATTAGTCTAAACTCACTAACTTAATTAGTAGGGTTTGTGGGCCATAACTAACTAATATTGGGATCCTGTCTACAGTCTAAGCTACCCGGATCACTAACACAAGTCGAAACAAAACGAAACTCAAACCCGACTAAACAAATCCCGTAAAATTAATATTAAAATATAAAAATTCCCAAAATATTAAAATATAAAAAAAGACCAAAATCACAATACATTAATTTAATATTATTAAAATAATCTAAAATTCACCAATTAATCAAAATTTTAAATAATTCAAAAGTCACAAAATGACCAAAATACCCTTAGCCTAAAAAGTTGTAAATAGTCATTCTAATCACATGGTTATGTCCCCATGGTCATAGTTAGTCTCTAGGCTCAACAGTTCTAGGGTTCACTAGCTAACACATCAAAATTATAATTCACTAATTTTAAATAGTATTAAATTAATTAAAAATTCCCATAAATCATAAATCCTATTATTAAATAATAAACTTTTACAAAAGTTCAAAATTATCCTCATTTTAGAAAAGTAGTTGTTATACGTTGTCTAGCCCGCAATAAACAAGTTCTCATAAATGCTAATTGCTCATTCATAACAACTAAATCAATTTTACAAAATATAGAAGTTTTACATTTGAAGAAGAATGTAAGCTTTTACATTTATAGAAAACTACCACACAACTAACTAGTCTTCTATGGTTTGGCCTTCGAGTTTCTTTCTTCCCCTCGTATGGTCCATAGCACAAGAGTAGGCACATCAACCTCATATATAACAACGATCCAGTCAGGAAAGGAGCAGAGTACAACCATATTGTAATTAATGTTGTTAGTCCAAAATAAGTTAGAACAACGAAAAACCATGATGGCAAAGAGTATATAAGGAACTAGCAAGAGATGAACTAACAGGATAAGAACTAGCACTAACAAGACATGAACTAACGAGATATGAATTGGCAAGATGTAAACTAGCAAGATGTGATCTAATAAGATATGAACTGGCAAGATGTAAACTAGCAAGATGTGAACTAACAAGATAATGGACTAGATAAAGGAAAAGTAGTAACAACTATGTGTGTATGAAATACCTTTTAATACGTGAATGGCTAGGCTAATACGGCACATCATACGATGGCTATCCACAATAAAAGGGTACGGCTAACTCATACGTGGGTGTACGACTTAGCTATCCACAATCAAAATATTTGGGTTTGTTCACGTACTTACTGAGTATTTTCCCTCCCGACTCTCTAATAGTCAATAATGGTCAATGATACACAAAGAAGGATACGATAACTACGGTGTCACAATCGTGTCTCAATGATATATCAAGCAATGACTCAACAGGATATCAAACAAGAAAACTATAGAGTAAACGTTATAATGAACTAAAACATAAATGCAATACTGTACTTGCCTGAATCCTTGCACAAACCATAGTCATAATTGGAGGATGAGGGGAATATCGATCTAGAAGCTGTCAACCTATAACACATATCGCACCACGAACCGTATACGAAAACCACAAATCAATTCTAATATTCTAGTTCTAAATTCATGGAATAGTGGCTGTTTCACTTAACAAAATGCCTAGAAATCGGCTTTTAAAAATAAAAGGAGAAAAAGTACAAGAAGTACAAATTTGATTCTGAGAAGTATTGCTATGGAAGTCTGATCTGTAAATGATCACTTTGTTCCTTGGACCATACGATGATGATGAAGATCACTGCTAGAAGATGAACAATTGGAAGAACTAAGTCACCAGAAAGGTATCGACGCACTTAGGCACTGATGGCGAGGCCGAATGCTTTCCTGCTTTGCTTTACTCTGTTCTGGAAGAAAAGTTGAAGAAGAATGCTCCAAAAAATCAAAGTCTCTGGGCTCTGATCTCTATGTATTCTCTCCTCTCTCTGTCTGTATGTCTCTCTTATATGAGAAAAATAAGTCTATTTATAGACTTGGCTTCTTGTGCGTAAAAACTCAGCAAAAGTTCCGTCTTTACGCTAATAACTGCCACCCATGACTGAAGTCATCCTCTGCATACGTTGACACGTGTCCCATCATTTCAATAAGAATAGGATGCACATACACACGTTCTTCGAGATGTGTGGCATAAAAGCCATGTAGGCAAACCACGTTCCAAATTGGTGAAGAAGAATAGGGCGTAAAAACAACCCAAAATATACTCTGAGCGTAAAGTAGTAGACTAGGCGTAAAATAGCCCTGACATGGACTTCCCGCGTAAAGTGGTTGTTAAACAACCTTGAGCGTAAAAGTAGCCCAAATAAACTTTATGCACACGTCAACTTTTGAGCGTAAAAACTCATATAGTCTCCATGCGTAAAAGAAGCCATATTATGAGCGTAAAACAGCTCAGTCCACATACTAAACGACAACATTGGTCTTTGTATAAAATAAATCTCTTCGAATTCTGTGATATATGCCATCATTAAATCTTCATGTCAGACTTTGCATTAAATGCAAGACTCGACAGCTTTGTCCAGCGTAAAGCGGTTAGCCTGTCTTAGGCATAAAACCATCGGCTTGACCCTGGCGTAAAGTGATTAGCCTATCTTAGGCGTAAAGTAGATCATTTTGAATGAAATGCTCCATCTCTTTGACTCATTCTATGAAGCACTTTTTACGCTCCTACAAGACCCCCTTCAAAGTTTTCAAAATATCTTCAAAATTTGAAATACTTTGAATAGAAGCGTAAAAGTCGAGATTTGACCAGTCAGCGTAAAAATTTGGGAAATGGTGTTGGTCAATACTTAACCGTCATAATGAATTTTCTCTCGAAACTTTCAAATGCTTCTTTATCTCCCCAAGTTTGCATTAATAATGATCAGTTTCCCATAAGAAATATGAAGAGTTGATTTGGTTGTATATATAAAGAGAAATTCTTCATTCTTGCTTTTCATCCTTATACTGTCATGGCACCAAAGAAAGAGATTAACAAAGAAGAGGCTCCGAGCTCCGGGATTGATATAGAGATGGAGGTTGAACGAGCACGCAACTTTATAGAGTGCTTTGGACTGACTCCAGCAGTCTTTGGTCGTATAAATGGTGGTCCCCCAACTGCGTATGAAGGATCAGGTAATGCAGAAGCATTCCTTAATCTGATGCGTCATTCCGGGATCCACAACATGTACGAGTTAGGTGCCTCCCTTCGTCAGCCCAGCAAAGGAGAGAAAAAATAATGTTTTATGTAGAAGTGTCGTCTATGTGTTGCGATTCTTCAACTTATCTGTAGGGGCCTACTCCCTTCTTTATAAATAAAATCTCGATATTGATCTCATCTGTTGGTATATAGAATTGTTCTACACCTCCTTTGACTGCATCTATGATTGTTCATTCCCAAGAAAAACAAAACAATACGTGGCATCTGCCTTGTGGTCACGAGCGCCTTTTTAGTATGATCTTTTCCGAAATAGACTCATGCCAACCGTTTCTTCAACCCTTATAAATAGCTGAGTTAAAGAATGTTTTATACATTCTCATTCTCATTCTTCCGAAGATAGCTTTTTACAACTTTTTATTCTCCAACAAGAGATTGATAATGGCGATGCTTTCCGATATCGTTCCTCTGTACGCCCGGTAGCTCTTTACAAGATTTCATTCTCCAACAAATGATGATGCTTTTCGATACCGTCTCTCTATACGTACGGTCACCAGACGTTGATTTAACCACTCTTAGAGCTGAATCATCTGACCTTAATGGTAAGTTTGATTCGTAAATCGATCGTCTACTTTTGAACTTTTTGTTGAAAACAGATGCTGATCTTTAAACGAGTGCAAATCCTTAACAGATATGGAGCGTTGTACGTAAAACATTGGCATAAAACCTGGCATAAAAACCTCAGGTGTAAAGCCTTGTTGCACGTGAAATATTGGCGTAAAATCTTATAGATTAAGTGCACATGAATCACTGGCGTAAAAGCCTTGTTGCACGTAAAACATTGGCGTAAAACCTCGTAGATTAGGTGCACATGAATTACTGGCGTAAAAACCTTGTAGATAAGGTATGCATGTTGAAGATAAAACAAGATACGTAAGCACCTGTTTTTTTTAGTTTTAATTGACTGATAAGCGTCTGATGATACTTTTGTTTAAAACAATTTTTCTTTGCTGTTTTCTGCAGAAGTTTGGCTGAAGAACTTTTCCAGAACCGGTATTGGCGACTTTGACGCTGTGAGGAGCATTCTTCTGACATCAACATCAGGGAGCTCATGCGCTTTTGACGCGCAAATCAGACAACTCAGAACTTTTTGTGGGATAAAAGGGTCTTCCTCAGATGGTAGGAAGAGCCTTTATATACGGAAAGTTGGATGGTGGAGTCAACTCTATCCCGAGAAATTGGGTAGTAGAGTTTCTTTCACGGCAAGACTGGGAATTGTATCCTAATGCTGGATACATTCCTATCTCCTTTGAAAGGCCGCCACTTCACCACCAATTGTATTGGCAGCAACACGTCTTCGGGCTGCCATACTCTAGGATTTTCCTCTCGTCTGAGAGAGAAGACCAGAGTTTGATTCCTACTGTTTTGGTCGCCATTGAGGCTCAGACAGTAAGGAATTGACACCAACAACGAATCCGATGAAGAAGATCCAAAGAAGAAATAGATCTCGATTAGGTTATCGTTGTTGTATAGAATGAAAATCCAAGATGTAATAGATTTCCATTATGATTTGTAAGAAAGTCTAAGAAATGTAATAGACTTTTATGATGAAATGAGAATGGAAATGACAAGTTTTCTATGCTCAATGATTTGTATCTATCCAGAGGTAATACGGACATGACAGATAATAAAATTTTGTTTTTTGTTTTTAGAGTATACAATACTATCAGAGGTAATATGGACATGACAGTATTTAAGAACTCAAAGAAAAGTAGATTAATATCTATGCAGAGGTCAAATGGACATGATAGATAGAAAATACAAACAAATTTAATATTTATTCAGAGGTCATAAAAACGTGATAAATAATAAATCCAACTTTCTATACCAACTAGTAAGATAGAAGATCAAAATTTCTCTCCGAAGAGACGAGTAATCAGCTTAACCAAACCTTGGTAGCTGGGAATTAAGAAGACAGATGTCATTTGAGGATATATGCCAAAATGAATGAACCGACATATCTTTCGGGAAAAGAAAAAGGTTAATTCAATTCCATAATTAAATGGATGAATCTGATGTAATGAACGGACAGGTCTTTTCGGGAATGAACAGTTGTTTTCAAAAGACTGGATCATTAATAGATCTCTTCTATAAATAGGTGAGAACTCGTTGTAACATTTCATTCTTATTTTCACTCCTCTATCGAAAATGTCTTCCATGGGCGTACAGCAAAAGAATGAAGTCTCCAAGAAGGTTGAGGACGTCATCGAGACGTGTCTCGTTGAGTCAATTGTGACAGGCCCAACCGAAGTAGGCGAAAGCTCTTCTACTCCCAAGCCACCACAAGACATCCTTGCTTTCTTAGTAGAGTCAAGGAAAACTCCTGAAGAAGAAGCGCTGAGGATGGCTGTCTGCAGGTCTTTTATGAACTCAGGCAACGATGCCTTCGAAGCATTGGCTGACTATGTATTCAATAAGGAAGGCAGTGGTCCTCGTCCTTAATCATTTATTCAGAACAAAAATAATAATAAAAGAAATTTTATTTTCATTCTGTTCCTCTTTTTTTTATACATAGTACTTCTTAAGAAATTTGCCATTGATCGGCATCATGAGTAAATCTCCATTGGGCTTTGATAACCGATAGGCGCCATTAGAAAATACGGTCTCAATTACATAAGGGCCTTCCCATTTTGCTTGGAATTTCCCTTTGCTTTTGTGAGTCATAATCATCGGTCTTCGAACGGCTAATACCAACTCGCCAATCTTGAATACCCTCTCTTTAACTTTACGATTGAAAGTTCGAGATATACGGGCTTGATATAGCTTAATATGCTGTTGTGCTTGAAGACGCTTCTCGTCCAATCCTTCAAGTTCTTGGAGTCGTAAGCGATCATTGTTCTCTATAGTTAGCTCATTAGCAATAGCTATTCGTAGAGATGGAATCTAGATTTCTAAGGGAAGAACAGTCTCACATCCATAAACCAATAAAAATGGTGTAAAACCAGTAGGAGTCCGGACTGTTGTTCGATAAGCCCATAAACATTCTCCAATTTTCTCATTCCAATCACGTTTATTAGAAGAGACAAACTTTTTGAGAAGTTTAATGATCGTCTTATTGAAGGCTTCGGCTAAACCATTAGCAGCTGGATTATAAGCCATAGAAGCCAGATTTTGAATTTGATTCTTATCACAGAACGGATAAAATGCTTGACTGGCAAATTGTGGACCATTGTCATAAATTATCCGTCGAGGAATCCCGAAGCGATAAATGATATAATGTTTGATGAAGCTGATCACATTAGATGTTTTCACTTCAGCAAGGGGAACTACTTCTGCCCACATAGAAAATCAGTTATAGCTAATATGAACCGATGTCCTTTAACAGAATGAGGGTTAATAGGACCAATGACATCCATACCCGAAGCTTCGAAGGGCCAAGAAGCTGCTGTAGGATATAAAAATTTTGAAGGTTGGTGAATAAAGTCAACATGAATTTGACATGCTTTACACCTTTTGGCGTAATCTACTGCATCTGCTATCATGGAAGGCCAATAATACCCCATTCTTCGAATGCGGTCCTGTAATTTCGGACCCGGTTGATGAGCACCACAAACACCATCATGAGCTTCTCAGAGTGTTTGTTTGGCTTCACTTTCTGAGAGACAGCGCAGCAAGAGTCCATCGTATGAACGACGATATAACATATGTAAAGATGAATCATAATAGAATCGAAATGATCGTCTCTTAATTGATGCAGCTTCTTTCGGATCTTCAGGTAAAATCCCATGAACCGCGAAATCAATAAATGGAGTTCTCCAATCCCTCTGCTGAGAGCTTGACTCTGTAGTATAACTCTGTTCAATACACAAATTATTCTTGACACAGAATAAGTCTCAGTCCAATAAAGTAATTGTATTTTGTCTTCGGATTGGAACAGCCAAGTCTGCAGCTAGGCTAGCAAGAGCATCATTCTCCACATTCTGATAACGTGGTACGAATTCAATGAAGAATCCTTTGAATGAAATGACCAATTCGACTACCACTTGATGATAAGGGATGAGATCAGGATTTCTGACTTCATAAGTCCCTCTAACCTGATTAACAATCAGTTGAGAGTCTCCATAGGCTTCCAGAAATTCAATATCCAATTGTTTTGTGACTTGGAGACCAATCAATAGAGTATTATATTCTGCTACATTATTGGAGCATGGTTCATTGAGAGAATAGGCACGGTATATGACCATTTTGTCAGGAAAAACCAAGACGATTCCTACCCCAGAGACAATATTACCTTTAGGTCCAACCCGTGATGCTCCGTCAAAATATAATTGCCAGATGTTACTTTTCGAAGTCATATTGCAATCCACGACTTCATCTGGAATGTCCTCATATAACTTTGATGTTTAAAGGTTGC
Organism: Iris pallida; assembly: GCA_029216955.1. Classification (NCBI taxonomy): domain Eukaryota; kingdom Viridiplantae; phylum Streptophyta; class Magnoliopsida; order Asparagales; family Iridaceae; genus Iris; species Iris pallida. The sequence goes on along the minus strand of JANAVB010015397.1, from coordinate 18,331,182 downwards.
TCTTCTGGTGGATCTTCATTAATAGACTGATCTTCGGCAAATGATCGATCTTCAGCCATGTCTGATATTTTCTTTACATGTTCTTGTTTGTAGAGCCTTGAATTAGAAAAATAGGCTTCGACACCCTTGAAAGGATTGATATCAGCAAACTTAGTCTTTACAACCCCTTGGGAATCCACGTACTTGAAGCGTTGGTGGAGAGTTGAAGACACGATATTATGCTCATGTAACCATGGTCTTCCAAGAAGGATGTTGTAGGATATGTCTAAATTAATAACATAGAATGTTACCATAGTTCGAAGATCACCAATCTGAATCTTCAGACGAATCTTCCCTAGTGGTTTGCTCTTTCCAGAGTTGAAACCAACTATCGTAGTACTAGTGTAAGTCAGATCACTAGTAGGAATCCTCAATGGTCTTAGCATACTTTGAAGAATTATGCTAATGGAAGACCCAGGATCAATGTAAATTCTGTCAACTTCAATGGATTCAATATACCCAGTGTAGCACAAAGGCCTGTCATGCTTGTTATGCTTCAACATCATATCTTCTTGTGTAAAGGTGATATTGGGAATTGCTTCCATCATACTATGACATTGTGGGCATGACACTGGTATATTGTCAGGAGTCTTAAGTTGAGCTAAGCAGGAATCAGCTTGCAGCAAAGCTTCACTCAAAGTTTTGCGACTTTTTTTAGAAAGGCGAAGCAACTCGAAGATAGATAATCTAGCCGGAGTATTAGCTAACTGGGCTAGAATATCAAATTTATAGGGTTTCATCACCACCCCCTAACTGGAAGTAGACTTCAACGGGACGTCGAAGCGTACCGTCTTCTGTTTCCCCTTTTCAACCACAGCAGGAGCAAGAGACGGTTGAGTTGATGGTGTTTCAACATTCTCAGCTTCTTTGGAGGATCCCTCAAAATCTTTGTGGTACTCTTTTCCAGATCTTGTACCAGCAAAAGTTTCTTCTTCGGACTCAGAAGAAGGAAGTACCATATTGCAGGATTTAATCTTCCTTTCGTTAGCCTTCTTCTTGTAAGGATTGTTATGAGGAATTTTAGAACCCAATCCGACAGTGAATGTTTGACTTTGAATTTGTAAAGGAAGTCGTATTCCTTTTTCATAATTCAAACCTTCTGCCTTTTGAAAGTCATAACCCATCTTCTTCATGAGAAAGACAGATTGCTGACTGTACAAGTGAGTAGGCAGTGGACTTTCAACAGGTGGTTCCATAGAGAAAGAAGAAGAGATCTCTGTAACTATAGGAGAATGAGGAATAAATGTCTCTGTAGCTACGGAAGGAGAAGGATTCGGGATACGAGAAAAATCCCTGTAGGAGCTTTTTCATAAGCAGCAAAGACTTGTTGTGCCCTGTATAAGGGAACACTATTCATGGCTAGCCACTGCTGATGAGTAAGCTTGAGCTTGGCAGGAGGAGCCAGACTTGGAGGACATATGTTCAATCCTCTCAGTATATCTTCCAAAGGAAAGCCATCCTATAGATGATCCAAATCATCAGGATCTGGAATAACATGAGAAATCTTGTTGCAGGTTTTGACTTTCTTACCTTTCTTGGATTTTGAAGTTTTACCTTCATCTTCCATTTCAGGTACTAAGTCAGGATGTACCCACATAATTTTACCATTCTTTAATGTAAGAGGCAACAATCCTTCATTTTCCTCCCTAGCAGGCAGAATATTCACAATCTTCATCGTCGCCTTCGGAATTGGGACAATTCTATCTGGTACTTGTTGTGGAGGAAAATCTCTAAATTGAAGAGAAACCATATTGGTTGTAACCGTATGGTCATCATTAGTTAAAGCGATAGCACCACCATTTATCAGCTCTTGGATTTTCTTCTTCAAAATATAACAAGCACTGGTAGGATGATTAATGTATCTATGATAGATACAATATTTGGAATTGTCGGTCAGATTCACCTCATTAGGCCTCTTTGGCTCCGGAATCTGGAGTTTGCCACTCTTCACCAGACATTAGAATATCCCTAGGATATCACTTTCGTCAAAAGAGTATTCTTCTTTTGGCCTGGAAGATTCCTGATTATTCGGCGTCGTTTTATTCTTGGAAAGATTGACCATAAGAGTGTCTTTTCCTTTCATATTACGATTGTCAAAATTATTACCAGGATTACTTTTCTTTCCTTTATCCTCAGAGGCGAAAATCATCCTACGTTCACGAGCCAACCTGCCATTGGTCTCGGCAGAAACTGCTGCTATGATAAACGAAGCCCAATCTGTGAATTGGGAACCCGTAAAGACAGTAATAGATGGTCGCAGATTCACCTTATATGTATCAATCAGCGCTGAATCTGGCATACCAGGGGGCGTCTTTAGAGTCGCCTGTCGAAAACGTTCAATGAACGTCCGAGTATCTTCTTTTTCCTTTTGCTTGATTTCTATTAAGGAGGACATGTTCATGTCCATACCTCCTTCATAGAAACGGGAGAGAAATATTGCCTTAAATTCGTCAAAAGACGAAATGCAATTGTCGGGTAAACTATGATACCAGTCGTAAGCTGAACCCGTCAAGCATCCAATGAATACTCGAGTAAGAAGAGCATCATTTTTCTGCAAATGTACAGTCATAATATCAAAGTAATTGATATAATGACTAGGAGAAGCCTTTCCATCAAACAATACCATTGACTGTGGCTTGAATTTCAGTGGAAAGGGTACATCATTCCAATGAGGAGGATAAGGTTGCTTAATCCCTAACCTCTGGAGTTGATCCTTTTGTTTCAAAACTTCAAACTGTGCTTTAAGCTCACGCACTGCTTGAATGGCTTCACTAGTTTGTGGAAGCACATTTGATTGAAAAGTTGTTGGTTGTACCGTAATCCCCACCGGAGATGGTACAACTTCTAGAATGATGGGATCTGGAGATGCAGAATTTTGATTAACAGCAGGCTCTTAGATATTCAAAGGTATATCAACCCCTTGGCTATCTTGAGTTGGTGCTGCTACCTGTACCGGTGTTACTATTGCCGATTGAGCAGTTTGCTGAGCCGTTATTATCTGGTGCATGCTTTACATCATGTTAAGCATGTCTTTCAATGATTGCTCAACGAGAGTGAGACATTGTTCTGTATTAACATATGACGTCTCTGGTTCATCTCCAATAGCGTAGGATTCAACCTCTCTTGAAGATACAGAGGAATTAGTATTGAAGTATGAATCGACACTATCAGTTTCGGACTCAAGAGATTGAGTACCCCCAGCTTCAGAATCAGAAGTCTGCAATTGTCTTTGTCTTCTTGATCGAGTATTCTGATATACTCCTTCAAAAGAATCAAGAAGTCTGTTGAATTGTTGTTGACCTGGGGTTTGGGACGTGTTCCGTCTAGGACGTCGTCCTCTGTTGGTGTCAGATGCCATATTGACTGATGCATATGACAACTCATCAGTTTGTTGTTGGGGCACATTAAAATTTAACCGATCAAAAACTGACCGTCTGAAAGCCGAACAACAACATTTGATCACAATCTGGTGACACTCACAGTGATAATTTTCTTGGGGGAGTATCACAGAAGATTGTCTATTTTTACGCTTTTGCATTAGCAATTCACGTAAATCAGAAGGAGTAGAAGGAGTAGTCTTCTTTATTACATTTGGGATAGCAAAGCGTTTAGTCCCTTGTGTATAAAGATGATTACTGGCTGCATTCGCAGAACCAAACTATATATTTTTATGCGTTTGGAGTTGTGTGCACAAATCTTGAGATTTTTTAGCACGAAGGACTCCATTTATATTGCGTGTGATTTGTAGGTTTGGTACTTTGCGTAGGTTGTTGGTGTAGAACTGAAGCTTTACCAACAACATTTTTACGCTGTATGTATTTAGGTACATTCACATTAGATGTAAAAATATCGTTGCGAATTTTATCTACACTGTTACAGACAGGAGACTTACCTTTACACGTAGAGCATAAAAATTGATTATCTACCACGTCACAGACGGGAGATTTTCCTTTACGCGAAGAGCGTAATTTTTGTGTGTCTACCACGTCACAGACGGAAGTCTTATTTTTACACTTAGAAGCACAAGCATTAGAGTCTGCCTCATTACAAATGGGAGACTCGTTCTTATGCACTGAGCGTAAAATTTGGTTTTTACCCACTGGGCGTAAGATATCATTTTTACGCACCGGGCGTAAAACCTGATTATCTTCACCATCACAGACGGGAGATAAATTGCCACACTTAGAGTGCAACGCTGAAGTAAGGACTGCCTCGTTACGAACGGGAGCCCCTACGACAAGAGTGAAGCAAAGCAAGAAAGCATTCGGCCTCGCCATCAGTGCCCAAGTGCGTCGATACCTTTCTGGTGACTTAGTTCTTCCAATTGTTCATCTTCTAGCAGTGATCTTCATCATCATCGTATGGTCCAAGGAACAAAGTGATCATTTACAGATCAGACTTCCATAGCAATACTTCCCAGAATTAAATTTGTACTTCTTCCCCAGCAGAGTCACCATTTTTGTTTCACTTAACAAAATGCCTGGAAATCGGCTTTTGAAAATAAAACGAGAAAAAGTACAAGAAGTACAAATTTGATTCTAGAAAGTATTGCTATGGAAGTCTGATCTGTAAATGATCACTTTGTTCCTTGGACCATACGATGATGATGAAGATCACTGCTAGAAGATGAACAATTGGAAGAACTAAGTCACCAGAAAGGTAACGACGTACTTGGGCACTGATGGCGAGGCCGAATGCTTTTCTGCTTTGCTTCACTCTGTTCTGGAAGAAAAGTTGAAGAAGAATGCTCCAAAAAATCAAAGTCTCTGGGCTCTGATCTCTATGTATTCTCTCCTCTCTCTGTCTGCATGTCTCTCTCTCATATGAGAAAAATAAGTCTATTTATAGACTTGGCTTCTTGTGCGTAAAAACTCAGCAAAAGTTCCGTCTTTACGCTAATAACTGCCACCCATGACTGAAGTCATCCTCTGCATACGTTGACACGTGTCCCATTATTTCAATAAGAATAGGATGCACGTACACACGTTCTTCGAGATATGTGGCATGAAAGCCATGTAGGTAAACCACGTTCCAAATTGGTAAAGAAGAATAGGGCGTAAAAATAACCCAAATTATACTCTGAGCGTAAAGTAGTAGACTAGGCGTAAAATAGCCCTGACATGGACTTCCCGCGTAAAGTGGTTGTTAAACAACCTTGAGCGTAAAAGTAGCCCAAATAAACTTTATGCACACGTCAACTTTTGATCGTAAAAACTCATATAGTCTCCATGCGTAAAAGAAGCCATATTGTGAGCGTAAAACAGCTCAGTCCATATACTAAACGACAACATTGGTCTCTGTGTAAAACAAATCCCTTCGAATTCTGTGATATATGCCATCATTAAATCTTCATGTCAGACTTTGCATTAAATGCAAGACTCGACAGCTTTGTCCAGCGTAAAGCGGTTAGCCTGTCTTAGGCGTAAAACCATCGGCTTGACCCTGGTGTAAAGTGATTAGCCTATCTTAGGCGTAAAGTAGATCATTTTGAATGAAATGCTCCATCTCTTTGACTCATTCTATGAAGCACTTTTTACGCTCCTACAGTGGCTAGTTGGGTTACTAATCTTATAATAATTAATTATAGAATAAATTACTTAAAAACATCATTTAACCTAATAATAATCTAAATATAATCTAAACATGCAAGTTTGGCCATCAAAAGTCATATTTTTAATTTTTGAAAACTATGGAACGCAAATCGAGGCGTACCATTGACTATCTAGTCAAACATCACGAATTCTAGATTTTGAAAGTGCACCTTGGTAGATTTTAGTGCCACGAGTGCGCTGGAATCAACCGTGCCACAAAATCGCGTTTTGGTCAAGTGATATTGCCGTTATAGCTAATCGTGACCAAAACGGTGATCAATCGATCAATTATGAGTTCAACAGAATAACTAAAATACTAGATGAACGAAATAATTACTGGAAAAATTATATGTCGTAGATCTTTGTGTTATCTTTCCTAAGCATCAAACGGTTCGTGATTTCGATTTCTGGTTCTCCCGGAATCTTGAAAATATCGAAACCATGTCAAGTTTCGAACAACTAATACTCTACAAATTTTACAGAAATTAAGGTTTAGATTTGATGAAAATAAATTAATAATCAGAAAGTTTACCTCGATACGAATCTGATAAAAAAAACTGCGCATGAATCCGAGGTCGGGGCTCTCCGTAATCGTCTCGAGAAGTTGACGAATCACCAAGATCAAACCACAAAGGAGGAGGCTATAATTAATTAGGATTTGTGAATATACATGCATATATATATGAGAGAGAGAGGCGATTACTGTAGCGGGCGCCTACAGGTGGGCCCCCTCTGGATGGATGACTGGGTAATTATTTATTTAATTCAAAAAAATTATTTAAAATATATTTTAAGTCCAAATAAATCAAAATAAATTATAAAAAATCCAAAAAAATTCTAAAAAAATCTAGAAAATATTTCTAAGTGTCTAGAATCTAAATAAAATATTTTAACACAAAATATCGTGGTATGATCTCACAGTAAATTCCTAAAGCCTATAAAATATAATTTCTATAGGTTTTAATTATATAAAAATTTCCAAAAATTAAAAAAATCCAGAAAAATTCTAAAATATTCTAGAATTTTTTTTAGTCATTTAGAGCCCAAATATAAATATTTGGTCCAGAAATACCCCATATGACCTTAGAGTAAATCCTGAAATTCCTTAAAAATAATAAAACCTTAAATATTAAATACCTAAACATATCCAAAAATTGAAGAAAAATATAAAATAGCTAAATAATACATATATAAGCTATCTAGAGTTCATATGACCTTAATATGGTCATAGCCCACCTGCAAGCTTTGGCAAGACTCCCAATGACCATAAAATTAATCATAAACAAATAAAATTAAAAAATTAAAAATTTGGGAAGTGAGCTTACAAATCTACCCACCTTAGAAAAATTTCGTCCTCGAAATTTCAAAAGATACAAATAGGCACAACCAAGAATATCATCAAGATATGACATGACCAATCGATATGAATAAGCACGACAAAGAATATAATCAAGAAAATAATATGATGAATGATTGAAATTGAACAGGCGTATAGAATCGAAATCTAAATAAGTTTTAGAAATATAGCGGAAGGAAATCAAAATAGGTTTAAAAGATGACGATTCGAAAATAGAAAAATATGAGAAAAATAAAGAACTACTAGTTGTAGAGAAGGTGGTAGCAACAAATAAGACATCAAATAAATTTGAAAAAAAAATTTAATTGTCGTATGCCAATAAAAGATATAGTCGCTATGATATTCAAAAATCATAAGTATATCCGAAGTCATTTAACCGAGAATCCATGCCTCGCCATTGTACATCTGGATGCCGTGAACCCTTGGTTTCATGACTCAGGTATAATATGTTATCGAACACTTTATCAACTCTACCCAATATTGACATAATAAATCAAAAGATCAATAATACAACTAGGATATAGTTTTAGTAATATTCGACAACCTACGCATACTTAGAATTATTTCAACTTAGGGGTCATGCCATGCCAGTGCGCTGCTGACTGCAGTGAACCCGCAGTCTCCATAATTCAAATAAATAGGGACAGTGCACATATGTCTTACCATTGTATGTCACCGAAAATTATTTTAGCTATATCCATAAGAATTTCAAAGGAACTTCAATAAATTCAAATAAGTCGATCATGATAAGAAAATATAAGTATCTGTCCTTGAGTAAAAGTATCAGTTTTGAAAACAAAACGATCACAAAATGAACGAAGATGACTTGAATTAATATATAGATAATTGAACCAAGATTAGGAATTGAAAATAAAACGATCGTAAAATAGTTTTGAAAATAAAACGAGTTTTAGAGAAGGCAGAAGATAAAATGGTACAAATGATCTAAATTAGGAATTGAATTCGATAAAGGCCTAACTTACCAAACGTATATTCTACCCACCTTGGATCATACCCTCGTATTAAAATACAATAGAATTATATGGCCTATGTAGCAACCTTATTTACCTAACAATAGAATTAAATAAGGGACTCCTAGTCCTGATATTCTCCAAAGATCAAATCAATCCTAATTGTGAATGAGCACTTCCTATTCGCAGGCTTGCAGTAGTACAACTAACTTAAGTACTACCACAAGTTCGCAATCATTTGCAAAATTTGACCTGCGTGGGCCACCATAAAAACTTGTCACGACCTGTACCCGCTTTTCGGAATACGAGTGCGTGTCCAAGCCCAGCCTACGCCGCAGTATCGGCGGTAGTACGCTGTCTAGCCCGCAATAAACAAGTTCTCATAAGCACGGTAGCGACGTTTAGCGACGATTAGTGATGTGTTGATACGTATTTAGCGACGTTTTGATACTTATTTAGCGATGTTTCTTTTCGTCGCTAAACGTCGCTAAACTGGGAAAAAAATTAAAAAAATATAGCATTTGCAGCAGCACATACAGCAGCATTTGTAGCAGTATTTACTGGCCAATGCAAGCCCTGGAGCAACCCTCCGTAGAATTCCCTAGGTTCGTCGACCCCTTCGGTGGAACACTCAACACCGGTAGAAGTTAGTAATGGCAAAACACAGATATATGAAAACATTTCAACAATAGTGTCAAAAAATATGAAACACAATCACGAACACAAAGTATCCAAAAATATAATACAATAATAATGTATATAGAAACACATAAAAGACCCAACAATGGGCCATCACACGACAATATATCGACTACGGCTGATCAGAAGGATCATTACCGCTCCTGAAAAGAAGGTAAGCATACTACTCCGGTGTAAGAACCACCGACGACGATGAAGGAGGAGGCAGTGTAACCGCTGTAGAAGGAGGTAGTGTAACCGCTGGAGAAGGAGGCAGTGTACCGCTGGAGATGGGTGCGTCCGCGTCTCCTCCAGGGCTAGCAGTCTGGCGCTGCATTGCTCCATGCAAGCCTCTATTCTAGTAACGGTGCCGTTAATGGACTCCTGCGTCCCCTGTACGTCCCTCACGGTGCACTCAAGCTCGTCAAAGCGTGCGGTGACCGACGCAGCGTTCCCTTACGCCTGAGACCCTGGCTACTCAGAAATCCTTCTCAGCATATCATCACGTAGCTCAGCAATCTAGCGGGCAATGGGATCCTCGACTCGGTCCGACTCGGCTTGTGAACGCTATGAATGCGTACTGGCAGAGGGAGCCCTGGATGCCTGTGTCGCAACAAATGTGTCGTAGGACCCCGTACCATCGTACGTACCCCAATGAAGACCACCAACGGCGGTCTTCCAGAGCTCGTCCTCCGATTAAGGCGGAGAGGGCTGTGATGTACCAACCCCTCCCTCTGCAAGTGTACTAGCACTTGCACGCTCACGTAGCCTAATAAACTCGTCCTAGAAAATTGTACATCTCTATAAATTAGTACTTACCTAAATTAGCCTAATAAACATCTAAAGTATTTAATTATTATTAACTATATGGTTATCTGTATATTCTTCAAGTTATGTTAAAATTAACAAAATCTAAATTAGTAATTACATAGCTCTGAGTAGCCCTCTCGTCGATGAGCTTCCCGTCCTTTCGATGGGTTGCCAGGAAGACGGTCACTATGATTGCGTCCTCACCCCTCTGTACCTGCATATTTGTTATATTTTATTCTTTATTAAAATAGAAAATTTCCTTTTCTACTATCAATAAAATCTTATATATTGCAATAAATTACATACCAGACGACGGAAATGCTCTGTCATCGGAATCGATCCACCATACCACTTTTCGACCCTCGTCCTAGCCGCATTCGCCTTCTCCGACCGCTTTCTGTACCAGAGCTCCTCAAATCGACCCCTCATCGCAGTCTACTGGTCAGGCGTGATCCAATCAGCTATCGGCTTTTTGGAGCACTGATGAGCTTTCTGATCGTAAATTGCATTACGGATCAACTTGGCAGCGACGGCAGGAAACTGCCTCTCAATCTGCTCGGCCCGGTGTGGTGGATAAAAATAGGTCCTATACAAGAATTACAAATTAAAATAATAAGTTCTAAAAAATGCTTAAAATTACATTAATCCTACTAAATTAACTATCCTTAATTACCTTGAAGTGGGCAAACCAGAATGCCTTCCTCTTTTCCGAGGCATCCGAGTAGTTGATCCACAGACCCCCATAGTTGTACCTCAGAAAGGAGCCCAACGCTCTCTGTACCGACGAGGGACGATATCTGTATATAACGATAATTATATTCATGAATATATATATATATATATATATAATATATATATATATATATATATATATTTATTTAACTTACTTCGTAGGACCGTCGACCCAAATCTCCATCCTCGTCTCGTCCTGAGGTGCGCTTGGAGGGTCGCTCTGGTATGGATCCGCACGGGCGGGAGTAAGGTCTACCTCCTCCACTTGCTTCCCACCCTCCATGCTACCATCAGCGGTAGGAAGGCTAGGGGAAGGAGTATCAGCAAGCCTGGAACTGCTCGTCCCAGGTGTACTGCCACCCGGACCTGTGACCGTATGGTACAATAGAGTGCTCGGGTCAGACGATGGTCCGGAGCCATCATCTGGTAATGGAGCTCTCTGTCCAACTAAGGACACGGCTCGTCCTGACCTATCTCCGCGTCATCCTGCTATGCCTCCGCGTCATCCTGCCATGCTGATAATAACATATGATTAAAAATATAAATAAATACAATAAAAGTTTAGAAATATCTGCATACATTGGAGTTCATAATTTAAGTTTACAAAAATCTGAATACTAATAGAAATGATCACAGCTCATAATTTAAGATTACAGAAATATAAATACATTGAAATCACAGTTTCTCAATCATCTTCTAAAAATTCATCTTCTTCGTTTGCCTCCTCCTCCTCATCCTCATCCTCTTCCTCTTCCTCCTCATGTTCACTAGCATCTCCTTCGTCTTCTCCTTCAGATACTTCTACCTCTTCTACATAAGTAGACATGAAATGGGGAACTTCTGCTGAGTCGACATCAATTGTATTTGGTACAAGAGGCAGTACGTCCTCCTGAGTCGACTTGTTGAAATCTGATTTTATGCTCAGCAATTTTGTAATCACCTCCAACGGTGAATGGTCATCACAACCAGGATATAAAGGAGTCCTTGCATTCTCCAGCAACTCCATGAACTTTGCAGCATCGGCATTCGGTGCCTCCTCAGCTGCATATTGATTGTTCGGATCGAAACTAAGCCCCGCAGCATCGAAAACCATGTTCATCCACCCTTGGTCGTAACCAGGATGCTCGTGGACATCTACATAAGGCTCTACATAAGGCTCCGGCTCGGATGCTAAAGGCGCAAGTTCTCCGTGTGCGGTCCACTGATAATAATTTGGCATAAAACCCCTCAAATACAAATGATATGTCACATCCATTTTCGAATGATATTTCAAGTTGCGACATCTCACACATGGACACTTAATTTTCGTACGGTCCATGTACTGAGGGAACACCTTGGCAAACTGTAGGAACTGTTGCACACCCTGTATAAATTCATCTCGCACACCGCACATGTCATCAGGATGACGATTGTACATCCACAAACCATTTCGTAGATAGTAATTCATATCCATTTTAAAATAATTTTGCAAAGATTGACACTCAATATATAATTCATATATGTTTTCTAATTCCAAAAAAAACAAGTGTGAGAACGGATGGCTCAGAACACATTTTCGAAAGCAGGTAAAAAGGTTATATTCGATTTTTTTAAAAGCAGATAAAAATGTTATATTCGATTGTTTGACAAGTGTGAGAACGGATGGCTCAGAACACAATCCAAAATTTATTCTAGCATACATTAGTGTGAATCATCTATGTTCTGTACATATGGTATAGTATATGTTCTTATCGTATCTAGTATCTAAAGAATGTAACAGAATCAAGATAAACACACATAATGTAATACTATGACATCATCTACTATAATAACAGAATCAAGATAGGTTGTCGTATCATCATTGCCGAGGGATAGAGGTTAATTTGAGGAAGTTACTACAGAAAGTAAAGACCGACATGAACTGATGCACGAAAATAAGGGGCTCAAAGCTGGAACAAGTAAAGTTGTGCTTTGAAAAAGAACTCTTGTAAACTCTTTGTTCACAAAGCAAGCTATAATTAAATAATACAGAACAAGTATCGAGTTCGTAACTCAAGTATAGAGCTTACAATAGTTATAAACTCGATACTTGTTCTGTATTTATTATATCTTGCTTTGTGAACAAAGAGCTTACAAGAGTAGAACATCCAAAACACAACTTTACTTGTTACAGCTTTGATCCCCTCCTTTTCGTGCATCAGTTCATATCGGTCTGCACTTTCTGCAGTAACGACCACAAGTTTTATGTTCTTCAACGATATATTTCACATGCTTAATTGCCAAGTGTGGGGACGAATGGCTCAGAACAAAACCAAAATTCATCTAGAATACATTAGTTTGAATCATCTATGTTATGTACATATGGTGTAGTATATGTTCTTATCAAATCTAGTATCTGAAGGATATAAAAGAATCAAGATGAACCCATATAATGTAATACTAAGACATCATCTACTACTAAAAGATATATTGATAGGTTGTCGTATCATCATTGTCGAGGGATGGGGGTCGGAGGACAGTCAACTTTATCTACGGCTACATAGTTTCTGCCTCGCCAGTCGAATGGCTGCAGGGACTATGTCCTGATCACCATGTCGTTGTAGTGTCCCGCTCCTAGCGGTTCACTATGTAAGGCTTGTGGCTTGGCTAACTCGGTCGGAACAGAGTATTGGGAAAACTTACTGTCGGCACCGAATCGATCACGGACAAGTGCATAAGAACCTTTCCAACTATTGGATTGGTTTCTCTTGAAATGCGTCCAAGAGTTTTCTCTGGATGTTTTGCTGCTGGTTTTGCTGCTTGGTTTTGATGGATGCTTTTCTGAATGATTTTTGATGACTTGATTCTTGCCCATTTTTATCGATTTGTATAGCATTCATTCTTGAGAATTCTGAGAGAAGAGAACACAACGAGACGGATTATTAACCAATCTTTTGGTGCCAATGCAGACTGACGCGTGACGGAAGGCTAAGCGTGCAAGTGTTCCTCTCTCTCTCTCTCGACGATTCTCTAATTTGGTGAGTGTGGATCTCTGTGGTGGTATTGTCCCTCTCGCTATTCCTTCATGCCAACTAAATAATTGTCTTGCAACATCCGTTGATCGATATCAAGTTGCTAAATGCCACAAGTCAATGCCACTAAGAAGCTAGAGACTGAACATTGAACATTGAAATGAATGCTAGTCCATAGAACATTGAAATGAATGCTAGTCCCTTGAACATTGAAATGAATCGATTACACTGTTAACAACAATTGAGATTATGCTTGTCCACTGAACATTGAATTGAGATTAAATTAATGCCTAGAATGATGATGAAATGCTACGAAATGAACAAGTTGTCTATTTACTTTCAAAACTACCATGCACTGTATGCTTATCGAGTCGGTCACGCATTCGCATGGTCATGGACAACTTGTGCACAAGGTTTGGTGGTGTGTTTCAAAGATAGCTGCTTATATTTTCAAAGTACTAAAGGGGCATGATGTATGGAACGGGAAGTTATTTCATGGCAGCCTATAAGTTGTACTTCTTTTCATGAATCAATGTAGCCGAAATGGCATTTCAAATATTATCGAGAAAAGTTATATTCTGACTACAATTATGAATAAATGAGTATTTCTTCTTCCTATATTGTGTCCCAAATATTTTCGCAACTGTGGCTTATTCTCAAATGTTTCAAAATGATATAAATGTGCATGTTCTAGCCTTGTACAAGTGCAACTCCAGACTTGTACGGTATCACGCCTTAGCGAGGACGATCGATTCGGCGTGAATCGAAGCAAAGCGAGCGATTCTTCGAATCGGGGCGTGACAAGTTGGTATCAAAGTACGGTTTCAAATCCTCGGATTTCAAAAATATTTTCAAAAAGGAAGTCTTGATGTAAAATTTTTTGATTGATGGTGTCAATAGCGCTGGCATAAAATAATGTTCCATATAATAAGCCCATATTTATGAGTGCTAATAGAATTATTTCTTTGTTGTAGAATGACCAAGGGTGATAGCACAAAGACGAATTCATCGTCGGAGCCGATTGAGAAACTGATTAAACAAATGGAGGCTCAGAGGAAGTAGAGCGAAGCTCAACATCGTGCGCTTCAAGAGCAGCTTCAGTATTTGTTTCAGGAGCAGCTGGATGCTCAATAAAAGCAAGTGGATAGTCTTACTCAGATTGTCACCAAGCTGACGACCGATTCCAATGTTTCTGCAAAGGCCGCAGCAACCGAGACCGTGGAAGTGCCGGCAGAGAAATCTGAGACGCCGACACGGAAGAGGACGAGCTTCAAGTTCTCTGAATTCAAGAGTTGTGACCCACCTGAATTTAATAGGAAAGAGGAGCCAGATGAGGTGATGGGCTTCTTGAACACACTCGAGGGCTATTTCCGAATGTTAGAGATTCAGGGCAGTAAGAGAGTGGAGTGTACCGCTGTACAACTTCGACTCAAGGCCTAGGAATTGTGGATTTTGCAGAGACAGGCACTTTACGGAAATAGTCAGGATATGAAGATGTCTTGGGAGGCCTTCAAGCAGGCTTTTATTACCCAATTCATTCCACCCGCTGTCCGTCAACAAAAAGAGAATGACTTCATTGCACTTCGACAGGGCAGTATGTCAGTGGAGGACTACGAGACAGAGTTTTTGAAGAGAGTCGCATTCGCTGGGTACATGGTACCGAATGATGATGCGAAGCGAGGAAGATTTGTGCAAGGCTTGAATGAGGGCCTAGAACGAGATGTGCTAAGTCAAAAATGTACGTCTTACCGGGAGGCGTACGAGACAGCTCTCGAAATGGAGAGATTTCATCAACCGGTTAGTCGTGGGACAATGCAGAGCAACCAAGGACTCAATAATCAGAAACAACCTTGGTCTGCTGGAAAAAATGACGCATCTAAGCGTCCGAATACGGGCAATAACAAAGGACCGTATCAGGAACTGCGTTGCAGCAGGTGCAATCGAATTGGTCATCGTCGCGAGGATTGTCGTGTCGGGTGTTACAAATGTGGAGGAATGAATCACAAGGCATTTGATTGCAGAACTAGGAGAGAGAACCAGTATCCTCCTCATAGAAATAACAATAATCATTATCGTGGGCATGACAACAATCAGAACCGGGGCTAACATAACAACCAGCATCGTGGCCAAGCGCCACCAGCCTTGCCAGCTCCAACTGGGAATGCACCGAATCAACAAGGTGGCCAAGCAAGGGTTTATGCCTTGACTCAAGCAGAGGCCCAGACCGCAGAGAATGTTATAACAGGTATGTTGCTGTACAAAGGCATACCTGCAAGAGTACTTTTTGATTCTGGTGCTACTCATTGCTTTATCTCTTCTGATTTTGCAACGGAAAATAAATTTTGTATGACTCAACTAAAGACAGCTTTGTGTGTTAGTACTCCTTCGGGAGTAGATATGCCTGCAACTTTGATTTGCAGAGACGGCTATATTAAGATTGGAGGCAAGACTTTATCTCTGGATGCAATTGTACTCGACATCAAAGAGTACGATATCATATTGGGAATGGACTGGCTCAGCGCCTGTCATGCAACAATCGACTGTGCGGATAAGAGAGTTGTGTTTCGTCTACCAGAAGAAACAGAATTCTCTTACTCGTGTGGCTCAGCGTTCCAAGGACCCATGGTAATATCGGCAGTTACAGCAAGGCATATGCTGTACACGGGGTGTGAAGGCTTTCTCGCTTTTGTCCAAGACACTCGAATGAAGAGTGTAGGCTCGAATCAGACCGAAATTGTGGCAGAGTTCCCCGATGTGTTTCCGGACGAGATACCTGGGATGCCGCCGGATAGAGAAATTGAATTCACAATTAATATATTTCTGGATACTCGTCCGATATCAAAGGCGCCGTACTGGATAGCTCCGGCAGAATTGAAGGAACTAAAGGTACAGCTACAAGAATTACTAGACCGGGGATACATTCGCCTAAGTGTATCTCCATGGGAGCTCCAGTACTGTTTGTAAAGAAGAAGGATGGGACGATGCGGCTGTGCATCGATTACAGAGAACTAAACAAGACAACCATCCGTAACAAGTATCCCTTGCCAAGGGTAGATGATCTATTCGACCAGCTTCAAGGGGCGACAATGTTTTCTAAAATCGATCTTCGTTCAGGATACCATCAGTTGAATATCAAACCCGAAGATGTTCCTAAGTCAGCATTCCGTACGAGATACGGACACTATAAGTTTTTGGTCATGCCATTCGGCTTGACTAATGCTCTAGCAGCCTTTATGGATTTAATGAATAGAGTGTTTCGACCGTTCTTAGACAAGTTTGTTATCGTGTTCATCGATGACATCTTGATCTACTCAAAGGATAGGAAGACTCATGTCGGACAC
The DNA here is from genome assembly GCA_029216955.1 of Iris pallida. Taxonomy (NCBI): domain Eukaryota; kingdom Viridiplantae; phylum Streptophyta; class Magnoliopsida; order Asparagales; family Iridaceae; genus Iris; species Iris pallida. The sequence goes on along the minus strand of JANAVB010015397.1, from coordinate 18,314,673 downwards.
TTGAGAGAAATACTTCAGACGCTGTGGGACAACCAGCTTTATGCAAAACTAAGCAAGTGCAAATTTTAGATGAACAGCGTGTCGTTCCTTGGACATGTTGTTTCGGCAGAAGGTGTTGCCGTCGACCCAAAGAAGATTGAGGCAGTTGTGGACTGGAAACAGCCTACATCAGCTAGTGAGATACGGAGTTTCCTTGGTTTAGCCAGGTACTACCGTAGATTTGTGAAAGACTCCTCGAGAATCACATCGCCTTTGACTCGCCTAACTCAGAAGGGAGTCGTATTTAAGTGGACTGACGACTGTGAGAGTAGCTTCGAAGAACTCAAGCAGCGGCTCGTCACGGCCCCAATTTTAGCACTTTCGGAAGGCTATGAGGGATTTCAGATCTACAGTGATGCGTCGGGACTTGGTTTGGGATGTGTTCTTATGCAACGTGGGAAGACAATATCTTATGCGTCGAGATAACTCAAACAGCATGAGAAGAATTATCCAACACATGATTTAGAACTGGCGGCGATTGTGTTCGCGTTGAAATTGTGGCGACACTATCTCTATGGTGTGTCCTGCGAGATCTTCACGAATCACAAAAGCTTAAAGTACATATTCACGCAGAAGGAATTGAATTTGAGACAGCGGCGTTGGTTAGAATTGATCAAAGATTATGACTTGACAATCTCTTACACGCCGGGTAAAAAAAACGTGGTAGCTGATGCCTTGAGTCAAAAATTTGTTGGGTCCCTAACAATAGCAAAAGAGGTACTACGAGATCTTGAAGAAATGGGCATCGAGTTCAGGATCCGTCCGCAGAATGTGCAGTTGGCTCAGTTACAACTTGAGCCGAGTCTCTAGGGAAGGATTAAGATTGCTCAGAAGGACGACCCATTTCTGCAGAAGATACGCGAGTTGATTCTAGCAGGAAAGGCGTCGGACTTTACCGTTGATGATGACAATATTCGTGTCAAGGAAAGATTGTGCGTCCCTAAGGATGAGGATATCAGGAAGAAAATACTGACCGAGGCTCATTTCGCAAAGTATTCCTTGCATCCGGGAAGCACGAAAATGTATAAAGATCTGCACACCATATTTTGGTGGCATGGGATGAAGAAGGATGTGGCGCTATTCGTGTCACAATGCTTGGATTGTCAGCGTGTGAAGGCCGAACACCAACGGCCAGGCGGAGAACTACAAAATTTGGCTATTCCACTGTGGAAGTGGGATAATATCTGTATGGCTTTTATAGTTGGCTTGCCAAGAACTCAGAAGGGAAATGATGCGATTTGGGTTATCGTGGATAGATTAACCAAGTCGGCATATTTCATTCCAATAAAAGTTACATGGGGAATATAACGGTTGGCTCAGATCTACATAAATGAAATTGTTCGATTATATGGGGTGCCATCTTCTATAGTATCGGATAGAGACGGAAGATTATTGTCGCAATTTTGGATAAGTTTGCACTCGGCAATGGGCATAAAGTTGAACTTCGGTACTGCTTACCATCCGCAGACTGATGGTCAGACAGAGAGAGTAAATCAGATCCTTGAGGATATGTTGAGATTGTGCGTGCTCGACTCGAAGACAAGTTGGGACGCACATCTCGCACTAACAGAATTTGCCTATAATAACAGTTATCAGACAAGTATCCAAATGGCCCCGTACGAAGCCTTATATGGACGGAAATGTCGATCACCGATATGCTGGGATGAAGTCGGTGAACGGCAAGTGCTCGGACCAGAACTTGTGGAACAGGCCGTCGAGAGGGTTCGTTTAATTCGAGAAAGACTTAGAGTTGCTCAAAGTCGACAGAAGAGTTATACGGACGTACATCGACGACCTTTGGAATTCACAGCAGGCGATCATGTCTTCTTGAAGGTTACACCCATGCGAGGTATGATGTGGTTTGGGATGAAAGGAAAGCTAAGCCCGAGATTCGTTAGACCCTTCGAGATTTTGGAGAAGATAGCCTCAGTGGCTTATCGACTTGCACTACCTCCGGCTCTAGCTGATGTGCACAATGACTTCCATGTATCTCAACTACGGAAGTACGTGCATGATCCAAGCCATGTAGTGAATTTCGATCAGCTGCAGCTGAGTGCTGACCTATCCTACACTGAAGAGCCTGTCCAAATTTTGGACAGGAAAGAGAAAGTTTTGCATAATCGGACAGTATCCCTGGTCAACGTGCTGTGGCGGAACCATGCTGTAGAGGAGTCGACGTGGGAATTAGAGGAAGGGATGCGGGTGAAATATCCCTCGCTGTTTGATAATTTTGAGGTAGGAATTTTGCTTTAAGTTTCGAGGACGAAACTTTTTCTTAGTGGTATATTATGTAGTGTCCCGCTCCTAGCGGTTCACTATGTAAGGCTTGTGGGTTGGCTAACTCGGTCGGAACCGAGTATTGGGGAAACTTACCGTCGGCACCGAATAGATCACGGACAAGTGCATAAGAACCTTTCCAACTAATGGATTGGTTTCTCTTGAAATGCGTCCAAAAGTTTTCTCTGGATGTTTTGCTGCTGGTTTTGCTGCTTGGTTTTGATGGATGCTTTTCTGAATGATTTTCGATGACTTGATTCTTGCCCGTTTTCATCGATTTGCATAGCATTCATTCTTGAGAATTCTGATAGAAGAGAACACAACGAGACGGATTATTAACCAATCTTTTGGTGCCAATGCAGACTGACGCGTGACGGAAGGCTAAGCGTGCAAGTGTTCCTCTCTCTCTCGACGATTCTCTAATTTGGTGAGTGTGGATCTCTGTGGTGGTATTGTCCCTCTCGCTATTCCTTCATGCCAACTAAATAATTGTCTTGCAACATCCGTTGATCGATATCAAGTTGCTAAATGCCACAAGTCAATACCACTAAGAAGCTAGAGACTGAACATTGAACATTGAAATGAATGCTAGTCCATAGAACATTGAAATGAATGCTAATCCCTTGAATATTGAAATGAATCGATTACACTGTTAACAATAATTGAGATTATGCTTGTCCACTGAACATTGAATTGAGATTAAATTGATGCCTAGAATGATGATAAAATGCTACGAAATGAACAAGTTGTCTATTTACTTTCAAAACTACCATGCACTGTATGCTTATCGAGTCGGTCACGCATTCGCATGGTCATGGACAACTTGTGCACAAGGTTTGGTGGTGTGTTTCCTCGAATCGGTACTGGGGCACCGGGACCGATTCGGCCTAGGAGGAAGCATTGGCGTGCTAATGGGAGCACGGGTATTGCGAGGCATCCTTAGGGGCTAGCTACCTACTTTAGAGTCATTGCATTACATTGAAGTCCTATAAGGCAAATAGATGTCCATATGGTTTAACAGCACCAGTGGCCATGTAGTCAGGATGCATGCTAATGATCATTTTATGCAGGGGCGGTAAGTATATTATTATTATTCTGTATCTTATGCGGGAATGCTGGATTCGACCAATGGTAAAGTAAACATGGTTTATTCCATGTTACATTTATTGTGAATTACTCTGAATGTTGCCTGTCCCTAATAAGTTCATATCTTTAAATGCTTGTCATTAATAAAATGTTGGTTTAGCTGAGTGGGCCAACGGGGCTCACCAGCGCATTGTTATAATGTGCTGACCCCTCCTCCATAGGTACTGGAGAAGGCTCGGGCGCACCTCGCAACTAAATCTTTCTGAACTGCTGTTTTCTTTCAAGTTGTTTTCCCTAAAAGACGCACAAAGTATTGCAGAGTTTTCAAAGATAGCTGCTTATATTTTCAAAGTACTAAAGGGGCATGATGTATGGAACGGAAAGTTATTTCATGGCAGCCTATTAGTTGTACTTCTTTTCATGAATCAATGTAGCCGAAATGGCATTTTAAATATTATCGAGAAAAGTTGTATTCTGACTACAATTATAAATAAAATGAATATTTCTTCGTCCTATATTGTGTCCCAAATGTTTCCGCAACTGTGGCTTATTCTCAAATGTTTAAAAATGATATAAATGTGCATGTTCTAGCCTTGTACAAGTGCAACTCCAGACTTGTACGACATCACGCCTTAGCGAGGACGATCGATTCGGCGTGAATCGAAGCAAAGCGAGCGATTCCCCAAATCGGGGCGTGACAGTCGTACCGTAGATTAATACAAATTCCTTATAGCAAATGTCGTACATAGATTTCTGCCTCGCCAGTCGAATGGCTACAGGGACAGTGTCTGGTTGGTACTAATCCAGTGTCTATCGAGAGATTGATGGTCATTACGACATGTATGTATATTAAGTACTAAATATATACTTGTTATTTAATAAATAAAATTTATTTCACTTTTGATGCACTTTCATTCATATATATACTTTATTATATAATATTCTAACTAGATTATCCAATATACACTGCAGGTCTAAATCTATATTATCAATTAAGAACTAAATTTGCAACAGTACATATTTTTATGAAGTCTTCTAAATGAGACCAAGTCTTCTAAATGGTACCAAGTCTTCTAAATGAGACATGTATAACAAAGTAGTAGAAAGCATGCATGTAATAAACTGTACAAATTTGGCAATGTATACTTGCCTATAAAAGAGTCCAACTCTTGTTGAGGTAAAGGCACAAAATCTGAATCCAAACCTATAAAATATTTCAAAAAACCTTAATAAATATATCTACATACATAAAACCCTATGTATCAGTTAGGAAGGGGGTCCACATAGTAGCCTATATCAGTTAATATGATATAGTATATGATATCTGTCCTAAATTTAGTTATATGTATCAGTGGATAGTGTATCAGTTAGGAAGGGGGTCCACATAGCAGTTATGTGTTAGAGTTGATAGGGGCTCGGGTTGGGAAGCCAATGGCAGCAGTTAACTGATAGTAGTAGAGGATGCTCGAGCAATGTGGAAAGTTGTGAAGGGATATAGTGGACTGTTTAGAGTATCTACAGATAAATGCAAGTAAGATAGGGGTCGGGCTATAGCAATTAGATAGGAATAGTGTGAAATAGTTGAGAGGTTATGGTATCAGTCATAGGGGATCATGTATTAGTACATATAGGATACACGGTATCAGTGTGTTGGGGATACTAGTATCAGTAGATAGGTTTATATGTATCAGTTGATACATTCCCAAATGTGTCCTCTAGTGATACAGCTCCAATGATATTCTAATACACTGTGTAGTGCATTCTATTTCAGTTCCCAATTTCACTTACCTACAAGTATCAGTAGAAGAGGCCATGAGTATTAAAGTTTATTGCTCAGATTTCGGGGAGATCAAATGCAGCAAGCTTGCTTGCATGTTACAGCAACCATTAGAGGAGATAGGGAGTTCCACTCCCTATGTGCAGAGGGCTTAGCCCTACTGTAGGAGGATTTGGGGGTGGCCTTGCATAGGCTTGGCCTTGGCCACTTGAAAGCAGGGGCAATGAGAGTGTGGCAGCAGCATACATGAATGAGGGGTGTATGACAGCCACTATTCTCATTTCTGTGTTAAGGTTGGAGAGGGAAGGGAAGGGTTTGTATAGGAAAGAAAGGCAGGTTAGTTAAGGGGCAGTAGCAAGAAATATGAGTAGTAGGCAGAGAGGGGGAGGCAAGTGGCATGAAGAGGATATGGCAGTATGCATTTAGGGGGGACATGTATCAGTAAGAGGGCTCGAAGTGCCTCACTGTTTCTTCTAAGATTCCTACTATGAGAAAATAGTGGTCGAATGTGTGTTTAGACTCTCGGATCAAGATACAAGGCCAAACCTATTACGATGTATATGCTAGTGTATATAATTCCTTTATTTTTATTAAGAATGACACAATAATTTTTTATTAATATGCCTCATCTATCCCCTTCCCCTTATCTCTCTTCCGTTCTCCTTCAAAATCCCCCAACCCGTGGATCCACTGCCATGAGGAACATGAGCCACTTCCTTCTTCCTTATCACCGCTACCATGCCCTAGATCTGAGCCAGTGTCGAAGTGCCTCAAATCCCTCCAAACCAATTCGACCTATTTCCACAATGCCGAGTTCGTGTTGTGTATGTATTTGTGTCGAGTTCATGTCTGTGTCGTACGTGAGAGAGAGAGAGAGAGGGAGAGAGAAAGGGGGGCTACTTGAGGAGAAGGGAGGAGGAGGAGGATGCCGGAGGAGGGTGCGAGCGCCGGAGGAGGGAGAGCGGAAAAATTGGGGGGGGGGGGGGGGGGGGGGGGGGGGAAGAAAAACTTCAGGGAATGATCGAAAAGAAAACCCTCCTGCCCTATATGAAATATTTAGCGACGTCAGCATGCGACGTCGCTAAACGTCGCTGATTAGTAATATACGACGACGTTCTATAACTGTCGTCGCTACACGTCGTTATATTTAAATAATTAGCGACGTGTAGCGACGACATTGCGACACAGATTCTCATTTAATAAATTAATGTCGCTATTCGTTGCTAGTAGTCGCCAACAGCGACGAATAGCGACGGCACATTACCACGTCGCTAAATTCCCAAAAATTAGCGACGTTCGTTCATGGAGTCGCTAAATTCGTCGCAAATCTGCCATATTTTGGTAGTGTATGAAAATTTCTGTGTGTTTTTTGCTATTAAAATTCAATTAACATAACAACATATATATATATATATATATATATATATATATATATATATATATATATATATATATATATATATATATATATATATACGGTCCCTCCAGACCCTTGTTAGGGCGTAGTTTTTTTTTTTTTTTTTGGGCTCAAGATTGTTAGGGGGAAGCTAATTCTAAGATAGATATATATATATATATATATATATATATATATATATATATATATATATATATATATATATATATATATGTATGGAGAGAGAGAGAGAGTACGGTTTGCTGTTTGGTTTCTCTCAGACAATAAACCAAATCGCACAACCGCAGTCTTCCAAAATTAAAACCGCAAATCCAATGGCGATCTGGAGAATCGTACGGAACAAGTTTAATTCGATTTGCGGTTTAAAACAATATTATATATAACGCTACATGTCAGTCTGGTGGTGGTGAAAGAAAGTTGGGTAAATATGCATCACATGCCAGCTGACAGCCCTCCTTCATTTCCACTGCATGAGGATGAGGGTTGCAACAATCCATCAACCAAAGAAAGCTCAAGGTCGTGGCACCGTTAGCTGAACCCTCCCAATTGCTGATGCTATAAGAATGGAAGGTACTCCCCCTCCAAAGAATTGCATCAAGTGATGGAAGAGGTAGAAGAAGAAAAGAACCCACCTCCTTCTTCCCTGGAAGGCCTCTTGCTCAAATGAGTGTTCCATTAAGAAGCCAAGACAGTGAATATGCATCTGTTGGTTTCTGTAATGCGACACTCATCTGGGCAAGATGTCTTGCATGGAAGAATATCAAACTGCAAACAGAGCACAGATGGAAAGGATCTGATCCTCCTTCTGCTCTTTCTCTTACTTCTTGTAATTTTATATTTTTGTTGTGCTTTAGTACCAAGTACGTGTACGCAGGACCGGTGAGAGTTGGATTGTCTTAGTCCGAACTATTTTTTGTTGTCCTTTGTTTCAATTAAAAATATATAGGTTCAAATTATATTTCAACTGGACCGGTGCTATGATCTGAAAGTCGCCCTATAGAGAGGAGTTGTCCAAGTCGGAAATATTATTAGACTTACTCGTGAGTTGGCCATGTGTGTACAGTGTCCGACACTTATGAACTTAGTTTTGTTTGTTTTTCTTCTTCCCATTTCACATGCTATACATCTCAATGGAAAAAATGGGAAGCCTTGTAGCCATCGCCTTCATTATAGGTAATAACAGAAGGAAAAACAACACAATTAAGTACTTAACTGTAGCAGTATGGAGTAAAGATGCAAAGTAGAAGCTCTGGTAGTGTGGTCGAAAGCTAATGGTATAGTTCGCACTTAATATTTTGCATGTCTGGTGTACATTAGTAGCACATAATTTATTCTGAAGCTCTTCTTGTACTTTCCTTCCCACACTAAATTTAAGCTATCGAGAGTGATTTCATATATAACCACGAGTGTGACCACATACGGAGAACTATTGTAACTACTATCGACCTTCTATATTTGCATATTCTACCACAAGAAAAATTCTTATACAAACAAACGTTTTTGTGCATAAAATCGTTTTTGTTCCTAAAATCTAAAATTGTTGGTAAAAACAGTCAATTCATCATGGTACTGGTGGACAAGATGGAGTTCATCTTTGAGGAGTTGTCCATGAATTCCGCGAGGTCAGGTGTAAAGGAAGCAGGCTAGGGAAACTTTTTTTTTAGGTGAATGTGGAATGTGCAGTTGGAATTTTTAAAAAGGGAGAAATTATTCAATAGGACCCGTGGTGAGCCTTGATTCCCCAATTTTTTGGTATAGTCGGACTGGGGTTCAACGGGGTTCAAATAGACGTTGTTTGGTTTGGTTCAAATAGATAATCCATATTTACTTCTTGGTTTGGTTTGGTTTGGTTTGGTTTGGTTTGATCTTTAGTATGTTGATTTTGCTTAAATTTACACCTATAAGGTCTATCAAAACCAAACCACGAATCAAATGGTCCAAGTTTCACATGATAATTTTTTTATGAAATTTATTTTTAAAAAAACCAAAATTGGTCGGTTTAATTGTGAACCGGTTCGGCCCGTTCATCGATTGAACTCCGGTTTTGGGAACAAACAGACGATTTTTTAAAAGGCCCAGTTTTGGTCAGACCTGATCGATTTTTTGGTATAAAGTAGTTGAACCCAGTCCAACCATCGGTCCATTCCGATTCTTACAACACTTTCCTTCCGTAACAACATATGACACACCACTTTTTTTTTCAGCTTAGTCTTAGTAGTGTGTTGTGATGTGTTATTGAAGGAGAATCAAGACTTATCACTGCACTTGGTGAGCTTGTTCGGCTGAATAATTTTCATGAATGCTTCATTCAATTGCCAATCCCAAATTAATGCCCCCACATACTCTGAATGAATGAATAAATAAATGCTTTAATTTTCACCCTTTACACTTTTCATAAAATCATACTTAACCGTCTCACTTGTTAAGGATAGATCATGTACTTACATAATTTTTTTTTTAGTATTTTCCTTCTTTATAATATTACCGTTGTACTTTCCTTCTTTGTAATATTACCGTTGTACTTACTATATTTGCTTTCTTTGTAATATCTATAAATTGAGGTTTTCCTCTAATGAATATACACAAAATTATTTCATTCTCCATTGCTAACATGGTATCAGAGCTTTGGCTCTAACTGCAAGGATCTTCCACTAAGCCTCAACCCAGGCGCCTGCTTCCGCCACCCAGTCGTGGCCTCCGGACGACCGCTTACTGCCTGCTTCCACGACTGTTATCCGAACCTGTCGGTGACTACGGAAACTAGTTGTGGACGCTGCAACAGTCCATTCATTGGCCATCCACGTGGCCTCGCAACCTACTATAGTAGTTCATTCCTCTGATTACACCACTTCATCTTCATCGCTCTTCGCGGGTCCGATCATACGTCAAAGCTCGACACCCCTCAGGCTGGTGCGTCCGATCTCGAGCCTGAAGTCGCCACCTTCGACTTCCATCTGATTACACTCCTGAAGGTTTGGTTTTCATTGTTAAAAAAAACGTTTGCTATAACTACCATATAGCCCATCGGTTTCTTTCCTTTTGAAAGGAAGAAGAGTGGTTTCTTTTTTCCTCTCTCTTACCATCACATGGGGATCTGACACATTCATAGAGTTTTTTTTTCAAAAGTTCTTCCCATCACACTTACATCTACACACATAGATTCTTTACTTTCTTTTTTTGTTTGTCATTTTACGCATAAGACTTTCCATAGACTTAGTTGAATTTTTTTTTACACGTCAACTTATCACTTGTTGACCATCCCATTGCTCAATCTATTTATTATTTGTTACTCGAGATTTTTTATATGTTCTCTCTGTTTAATTTTTGTTGTTCTTTTTAATTTATTTTTTTTTAAAAAGAAGTCTATCTACCTCTTATGGCAGTCTCTACGTCACCATCCGTCGAACATAGTCTATTTGTTGCTGATATTCAGGAAATGGTCAAACATGCTATTTCTACTGCTAACAACTCCACTACCATCTCTGCATTATCAGCCTCTTCAGGTATATACTCTACTAGCTGGTTTCTTGACTCTGGTGCATCAAACCATATGACATGTAATTCTAATTTCTTTCAAAATTTAATTCCTCTTCTCTCATCTCCTATAATTCATACTGCTAATGGTACTACCATTAATGCAAGTCATATTGGATCCATTAAAACATCTAATAACCTGACTATTTCAGATGTTTATCTTGTACCAAAACTATCAATGAATCTTATATCTGTTGGACAATTATCTGATCAAGGATTTGATACTAACTTCTTATCTTCTGGTTGTGTCATTCAGGACCGCTCAACGGGAAAGCAAGTTGGAACATTCCGTAAAATTGGTCGCATCTTTGTTCTGGACAAACTTCATATTCCGTCCGCCATTGGTACCTCATTTATTGCTCCAACAATTTCTTCATCTCTATTTATGTTTTGGCACTCCAAATTAGGTCACGTCTCTTTTCCTCAACTTCGGTACATGATGAATAAAGGATTGTTAGGCTCTATCCATTTAGATAAAGAAACTTATTGTGCTGCTTGTAAATTAGCTAAACAACCAACTCTTCCTTTTAATAATAGTATAACTTATTCTTCATCACTGTTTGATATTGTGCATTCTGATGTTTGGAGAAAAGCTCCAATAAAGTCCATAGGAGGTGCCTAATATTATATACTTTTTGTTGATGACTATTCTCGCTATACATGGACATATTTATTGCACTCTCGTTCAGATTTTTTTAAAGTCTATATTGAATTTTGCACGATGGTCAAAACACAGTTTTCAAAAACAATCAAAAATTTTAGGTCAGACTCTGGAGGCGAATATATATCCAAGCCATTACTTGATTATTTGAAATCACAAGGGACCCTTCCTCAATTATCATGCACTGAAACACCTGAACAAAATGGTGTAGCAGAACGCAAACACCGTCATATTGTGGAAACTGCTCGTACTTTACTTCTCTCCTCCTCGGTTCCTCGTAATTTTTGGGGGAAGTCCGTTCACATTTCTACTTATATCATTAATCGTATTCTTTCTTTAGTCACTGACAGGATATCTGTCACGCCCCGATCCGAAAAATCCCTCATTCTCGCTAGATTTCATCCGAATCATCGTCCTCGCTGGGACATGATGCCGCACGAGCCTGGAGTTGCGCTCGTGCAAGGCAAGATAACAGGTTCACATAGTGTTTATCTCAAATTGGTAACATAAGCAGCGGAAGGAAACAAAGTATAACATAAGAATATCTTTTATTGATTATGAACTGAAGATTATAAAAGCTCTGAATAGCCCAACTTAACATGCCAATTGGCTACAACGCTCATGATCTCTCTAGCCCATAAAGGATTATATTGTTCCATACATTATGCCTCTTTATAGCCAACAAGTAGTCTTCGGCCGAACATCTCCATGTCGCAAGTCCGAACGCCTATGCGGTAGCTCCTCTTGAACGCCAAGGACTCCATGCCTCGGTGCGTCCAAGCCAAGCTCCGCCCCGAGCCGAACATACCTGAACCTGCAGGCAAACTAGTGGGGGATTAGTGCTTTCGTCCTCGCTTCGCACTGATCAAGACCCGTTCGCACCCAAACCAAACACTAAGTATCTTTAGTGAAACATGCATCTTAATTTGGTGATCTTTCTATGTAGCCTTAGGATCAGTTTCATGGCAGCATTCAATGTATAGCAACTTATCGTAAATGTTTCCTACACCGCGTTCCTGTAGCAGATACAGTTAGACATAATCTGAAACATAAACATAGTGAATTGTGCATAGCTCCGTCCCTTTTCGCCTAGCCTGCCATGGTTAGAACTTACATGACCAATCATACGATTCATCAAATCAACCAACCATAAACTTAGACATATGCATAAGGGTGGCAGGCCCTGTGCCTGTACCCAACTCTCATCTCAGCCTACCGGCCCTATCTATATGAAGGTCACGGTATTTTGTACCATAATAGACTTGGCATCTCTTATGTATAAGCCTATAATCACTTCGATATGGGTTGTGAGCCCAATATCCGAAGGATTCCAAACTTACTGATATCATAGCTTATCACAACACTGGCCGGTCGTAAATCGCCCGAATGATGTGCACCATAAATACCATACATAATTCCCTCCTAGGCCGAACGATCCCGGTGCCCCGGTCGTAACTGTCCGAGGGAAGCCGCACCTGTACACGGACTATCCGAGTACATTGACCATGCAATACGCGCCATAGCAAACCAATCGTACATTCCAACCAATCTCACGTTCCATAAACATAATCCATAATCTCTTTCTTAATTCCCTTCGGCGCTATGCCCCAACACATCCGTATTGATGCACGACGCCTAACGGCTTAGACATCTTGTACTCATACTCAACGCGTTCCATTCATAGTTTTTCGCATAACCGTGGTTCCGTTGTTACTTAGTCATTTCGTAGCTTTCGTGCATGAGGGCACGCTTAACGCCATAATCAATATTATAGACTTAGTGTTCAATGTTCTCGGAGCCGTACACGTGGTACATATCTCGATATTGTCTTTCAATGTCCTACCACCACCGCCCTATCGCGACCCGTGCACTTGATGTACGTCGCTTCAATTGTTCAATGTTTAATGTTCTATCTTAATGTTCAACATATACTTAGACCCGTAGCCATTCGAGCCACGCTCGTTAACTCAATAGCAACTTACGCATACGAAGATATGTTTTATTAGACGTGAAGGAATAGGGAGAGAGAGTCAAGAATCCGCCCACCTTAAGCCGATACGCCTTGTCGTTTTACCGAGTTGATACGGCTGGATTCCATAACTTGGTCGCATAGCTAACTCTCGGACTGAGCCATTTCTTTGAACTACACGATTGATTTGGCCTATCGCGCCCATGCCACAATCCGTTGCAAGGCCACGATTTGGTTTCGCGGACACTTCACTGAATAAGGCAAAATATCGACCTCTTATCGTCCAGCGTAAAAGCATAGCCTGCACACCAGATCAACTAAAATTAGCACTTGTTCAACGGAACTTATCCTTTGTATCGATTCGATCCATAGATTCCAATCGACTCAAAGCTTACCTTTGGCCAACGTAACTCTTGCATCGATACTTCATCGGGTCAATGCAACTCTTCGAGTCAACGACTCATCATAATGCACCATGCGGAGCGGGGCATTATAATATCCCCCTTTGAACGTCTTTATCATATCCCTCCCGATTACTCAAAACTTCGAGTCTTTGGCTCCACCTGCTTTGTCCTTCTTCCTAAAAGAGAACGAGATAAACTCAGTAAGAAAACAACCATGTGTGTTTTTTTAGGCTACGATATTCAACAAAAAGGTTACAGATGTTATGATCCCTCTTCTCAAAAACTTTATGTCTCTCAACATATTACTTTTTGGGAAAAGATACCCTTTTACTCCCTCCCAAAATATCAAACAGATGTCTCTAAATAACATTAATTTCATGACCCTTTTGTTGATTCACCACCTGAAAGTTTTGAACAACCACCACCACAAAGTCATCCTATACAATGTACCGAGCATGTCATAGCTCCACCATCGGACCATCCTATCCAATGTTCTAACATTATCTCTTCTAAGAATAATCTAGCCATTGTTGAACTAGTCTCTCTAGAAATTGATCTAGTCCCTTCAAATTCAACTCGTCCTGTTCGTGATAAACACCAACCTGCTTATCTGACAAATTATCACTGTTATTTGTCTGCTCTTTTATCCCTTCATGAACCAACAACCTATCGTGATGCCTCCTCTGACCCACTTTAGCAACAAGCCATGACAGAAGAACTAACTGCTCTACAAGATACTCACACATGGGATCTTGTGGATCTCCCTCCTGGTAAATCCACTATACGATGTAAATGGATTTATAAAATAAAAACAAAGTCTGATGGTTCTGTTGATCGATATAAGGCCCGTCTAGTTGCAAAAGGTTTCACCCAAGAATACGGTATTGACTATGAAGAAATATTTGCCCCAGTTGATCGTATGACTACTATACGAACTTTGATTGCAGTTGCTTCTATTCGTCAATGGAAACTGCATCAAATGGATGTCAAAAATGCATTTTTTCATGGAGATCTACAAGGGAAAGTTTATATGAAACCACCCCTGGTCTACCACACTCTCCTCATCAGGTTTGCAAACTTCGTCGGGCTCTATACGGTCTCAAGCAAGCATTTAGAGCTTGGTTTGAAAAGTTCTGCACTGCTATTACTAATTATGGTTTTACACAAAGTATACATAATTCTGCTATATTCTTTCGCTCATCTAGCAAAGGTATTGTCATTCTAGTCATATACGTAGATGATATGGCTATTACAGGTAATGATTTACAAGGTATTCATGCTTTAAAGTTACACTTAAGCACGTGTTTTGAGATGAAAGATCTAGGTATTCTTCGTTACTTTCTTGGGATAGAGGTTGATCATACTTCCGATAGTTATTTTCTTTCTCAAGTAAAGTATGCATCTGAAATACTTCTTCGAGCATGTTTAACTGATACTAAGACTGCAGATACTCCACTTGAATTGAATGCAAAACTTCATGCATCTGACGGCACCTTACTCTCTGATCCTACTATGTACCGCCAGGTTGTAGGTAATCTTAATTATCTCACTATTACTAGACCAGATATCAGTCATGCAGTTCATATTGTAAGTCAATTTATGTTTCATCTCGCTCTGTTCATTATGCAGCTGTTACTCGAATCTTGCTCTACTTGAAGGGCACTTTATATCAAGAATTACACTTATCTTCTACCTCCACGCACACTCTCCGTGCCTATTCTGATTCTGATTGGGCAGGAGATGTCACAGATCGTCGCTCTACCACTGTCTTCTGCATATTTTTTTCGCGATTCTCTCATTTTTTGGAAAAGTAAGAAGCAAACAATAGTGCACGCTCAAGTACTGAAGCTGAATACAGGGTCCTTGGTCACACTACGTCTGAGATTATATGGTTACGCTGGCTACTTCATGACATGGGCGTTGAACATTCATCACCAACTCCTCTGTTTGTGACAGTAAGAGTGTTATTCAGATAGCTCACAATGATGTCTTCCATGAGCGTACCAAACATATTGAAGTTGACTGCCATTTTGTCAGGGTTCATTTTACAAAAAGAACAATTCACCTACCCCACATTACTTCAGAAGCTCGAGTTGCAAATTTTTTTACAAAGACACACCCCTTAGCTCGATTCAACTTTCTAGTATCCAAACTCAATATGTTTTCTAAACCATCTTGAGTTTGAGGGGGGATGTTAAGGATAGATCATGCACTTACATAATTTTTTTTTAGTATTTTCCTCCTTTATAATATTACCGTTGTACTTTCCTTCTTTGTAATATTACCGTTGTACTTACTATATTTGCTTTCTTTGTAATATCTATAAATTGCGGTTTTCCTCTGATGAATATACACAGAAAATTATTCCATTTTCCATTGCTAACATCACTAACATGTGGGCCAACATAAGATTGTGTCCCTTAGAAATGCTAATCTATGCTATTATATAACCCAAATAGCAGGAATATTTGGATTATATAATTGTTTACAAAAAAATATAATTATGTATGGATAGTAAAGTAATTTACGCATCCACTAATCTACCCGTGTAACCTCCTCTCCTCCTATCTCTTTCTTTCTGCAAAATCTAAAACCAAACGTCTGGTATAGATTAGTAAATACTCGTGTCGTATAACTTGCATAAGATGCACAATGTCCCCACGATCAACACAAAAATGGCGGCCCACCAAGGAATTTGTCATTGCCAACGCGGCAAACTCGATCCGGTCCGTCTGGGGGAAGTTTCAGGTGAGGGCGGCGACGACGGTGAGGTTCCGGTCGCGGGCGTGGCAGATGAGGAGGCACGACATGAGGGTGCTATGCAAGGGCGCCGAGATCACGTTTGGAACGGCAATGTGACGGCCGGGTCGATGACGAACGGGGCGGGGCAGTGCTGGGTCATTTGTGGTGGGTTTTGGTATGTAGATAGAATTAAGCAATACTACATGTCTTGGTTTAGGGCTGCTAGCATGTCTTAGACGTTTGGCATTAGAAAATAAATAGATTGCAGTAGTTGTCGATGTCGGGAGATTGGAATTTTCCATTGGTTACTTAACAATACTAGTTAGAAATTCAACACTAGGATGTCTGGATTGCGTGATACTAAACTATTTTTTAATAAAATACGAGAAATAACATTATTTTCAAGGATTATAAATTTTTAAGATTTTTTTTTAAGCATTGATAAAGCCCTTAAGACCTGAATTGAAGAAAATAAAAACTTTGTTGTTGTTATGGAAATAACATGATACTAAATTGTGTCTTTAAAAGAGAATACCCTAATAAAAACTTTGTTGTTGTTAAGGGAATAACATAAAACTAAGTTGTTGTTATGGAAGATTATCATGGTGATGTTTACAATCTGTAAGTTAACTGGATTGATGATCAAAAGGCTTTAATTTCTTTCAATTACTACAAATATAAATAACTTTATTCGCTTTTTTCATATTCCATTTGTATGTTGACTGCTCACTTGATTATAAATTTAAATTTAATCTAACTTTTAACTTGATTAGTTTTAATCTAAAATTAAATTTTAATTGAGTACAAAAAGAATTAGATAAAAGCCTAGTCCTGAATTGATAATTAGTCAATGGTTGAGTCATAGATTTAATAAGTAGATTGAAAATCTCTTTTATGTTTGACGGACAAAAAGTGTGTATCTCTTGGATAACTTCTCTTTAATTCCTCCTTTTCCTATCACTTTACAAAAATAAATATGAATGTGTGTAGGAATACTAAACTCACTTTGACTAAGTTTTGGTTCAAAGTAGTTACTTGTGTTCATCATAAACTAATTGCTGTCAACATTGGGCTTTCTTAAAGGCGGAGATAGATTAGCTACAAATCGTGCCAAAGAACAAAAAAAAAAAAAAAAAAAAACTTAAAGTTAAAATGAAAGTAATAAAAATTTTTCGAAACAAAATGCCTCAATATACAATTTATTTCTATGTAGTAGTTGAAATAATATAAATATTTAATCTCTACCCTCTCCATAACTCTGGAGTTTTGACTCAGTTGTAGGGACTTAAACCTTTCTATGATAATGGTAAACACTGACTAGAAGGTTTACAACTAACTATAACTAATTAAACCAAGGCAGAAAACACTTATTTGTACCTGGGAAAAATTTAACAATAAAGCTTGACAACTATTTCAACTCCTTACCGATTAGGTTAGGTTAGGTGCAAGTACGTGATAATATATTGGTAAATTATGCATGAAGGTATACCACTTTCCAACATAAGGTTTCAGTCTCTCTCCAAAGGAAAGGACATCTTATCCAAACTAACATGCTTGCAATCCACTATAAATCAGATTTTGGGGACCCAAGTTTTAGTTTAAATTCATGTCTGTAATAGACACAACTTATTTATGAGAATTAAAATTAAGATATCGGCAATTTTTTAGTTGTGATAAGCAAAACCATTGACGGCCTAACCAGTATGCACATTTAATATCTATTTTCTAGACATAATAAGAGACATAACACTCTACCTAATGTTTAAGTGGAATGGAGAAGAAGCCCATGATGCGCTAGCAACATTTATATATCAACATTTCTAACCAAATAAAAAATGTGTTGCACACGCATTGCGTGTGAACGAATACTAGTCAATTAAGAAATGAAGTTTCCATTTGGAATAGGCCTACCCACTTGTGATATTTGACGTTTACTATTCAAACTTTTGTTAGTATAGATTTTTGGATTTACTAACAAAAGTTTTTTTTGCTACATGTATAGGTATATTGCAACAACAAAATTTATTTCTTGGTATTATTTTGTTTAGCAACAAATGACTACTTTTATGGGAACACACAATTCTTTTATCAACAAGAAATATGTTGGAGCCACCATCTGTAGACTTTCTTAGTGTTCTACTTACCTACCACCCCCCACCTCCTCCTCGCCCCACCTCTCTCTATATATATATCTCTCATGTGCATACCACGTGACATATGAGGTGTTTATTTTTATACCTAATTAGAGGTGAATGTGTTGGAGTCCAGTCTGTATTTATTTAGAAAATTCTATTATGATCTAAAATAGGATGTTGATGGAATATTTTAGGTGTAATAGGATTGTTATTTTAGGGTTTCCTATCTAGAAATTCCTATTATGCCAATTTTTTTTTATCCTATATATATGGGGTGAGGGTGGAGGCATAGAGTAAAGAACAAAGTTTAGATTCAAGGTGCTCGTCCACAGGAGATCTAAGAGAAAGTCCGCACTTTCTCTTAGGTCTTCGCCATATCAGACAGAAGGAAGGAGAAGATCTATCAATGAGTCGTCAACTTCGGTTAGGAAAATTATTACGGGTTTGTGAGTAATTTTATTGTAATCTCTGTCATTTATTTTTGAGTGTGGTGAGGGGGTGAACCTATTAGGAAAAGAGTTTGATATTTTTTTTTATCAATCTTGTTATTTCATCTGAGTTATATAGATTGTGATTTGTCTAGGTGACATAGTCACCGCCTTATACTTGTCTTTATCTGTACTTGGTGGCCGTTAGATAGGGGTTAGTTATTTCAGGTGGGTCAGCATAAGTTTCTGTTGCGGCAATGTCTCAGACACGGTATCGGAGCGCTTGTATGGCTTGTTTGATTCCCAATAGAATTATATATTTGGTCTAATTGGAGGTGGATCCACAATAATGTTTGTTTGTTTTTTTTTTTGCATCTAATAAGATGCAGTTAGAGCTTGACAAATAATTAGAGGTTCCGAAAATGTTGTAACATGTTTCTTTCTTTTGAATACAAGATCTAATTGGTAGGAAAAGACCATTATAATCCTAAAAATTTAGTATTTTTTTCTTATATTCTTACATCCTTAACACTTCAATTTGTCAATTCCTCTATCAAATAAGGGTTTAATTACACAATTTTAAGTAATAATTTTTTTTGTTAGTTTTAGTGTTGTTTTATTACTGAATTGATCCATTTTGTTCTATTCTAGATAAGTATTATTTTTATATGTTTATGATATGTGTTTTATAATCAATTTGACTTGAATGATATAATATAAATGTGATATATGACATTATTTCTAATGAAATTATTTTGGTACATATTTAGTTTAAAATTGTTATGGATAATTTTTTGACATAGTATTAGCAAAATATTTTCATTTAGAATACTTTATAATAATGGAAATAATGTAAATATGCCTAATTAGACTTTGAAAAAACAAATATATAACCAGTAATTGTGAAAAAAATAAACAACATTTATAAACTAATAATTTAAGGTTCTAATTAGTGAAGTTGGATCCCAACCTCTAATTAGTTGTATACCACTAATTACTGGAAAAAAAACACCCTTTTATCTCCAACATTCTTTTATATTTAAGATAATTGTAAGTATATTAACATTAGTAGCCGGCTTTAGTCCCACATTGCCTAGAACAAAAGTGAGAGGGGTTAGCCTCTCCTATATATATGTAGCTCCCTTTCATTAATAAAGTTAACCATTATTCTACTATACATGGTATCAGAGCCATAATCCATCCATAAAAAAAATCCTAACCACCCTGCTGCTACCCCCACAACGCCCCCCCCAGCGCCCCCTGCCCCTGCCCCCGCCACTTCTTTTGCTGCAGCCTGCTATCGCTGTTGCCGCTACTGCCCCCCCACTCCGCTCCCTGTCAGTCGCCCCTGCCCCCTCCTCCAAGCCCCCCGATTCCAACTCTACTGCTACTAATGTCCGCCTTCCCCGCTGTCAGCTGCCCCTTGTTGTCCGCAACCCCGCCCTGCCCCCCTCTTTCCTGCCTCTATTTTCTGCCCTCAACACACATGGATTGAAACCCTAGCCCTAGTTCTTCCTTACCGCCCTCCTACTACTTCGAAACCCTAACTTTCTAAAAAATATTGCGATCTTCGGAGGGTAAATAATGGTTTGTTTGTAGGTACTTTTGCCCGACCTAATTAACTTGGGAATCTTGGATGGTAAACAACGAATTTGTTTACAGGAACCTCCAACTCTCAAAGTTGGCCATTGACTTGGACTTCTCAGAGGGTAAAGTTGGTTTGTTTACTGGAACCTCTGACTATCCAATGATTGGCATAGGGAAGACAAAGAGCAGACAAGTTGCGTGTTTTGCTTGAATCTTTGTTTCTTTTCTTGATCATTAGATTAGGATCTAATAGAGGGTAACCTGGGTTATCTTTCTATCCTTGGCTTGTGTGGTCCACATTCATATCTGCACGTGCTAATTCTGGCCACATTTCTAGACCATTGACAGAGTTGATATAATTATCAAATTGGAAAGATCAAACCGAGAGTCGAATCAGAATCCTTGTTTGCCATTAAAATCTTTTGATTGCAATTTTAATTACAAACATAACAATATTACAATGTAGGATTAGATGTAGTCCTAGGAGTACACTTTTGTTTATAGCTGGGTCTGTGTCGATGGAGCGAGTGGTAATACATTGACTCCGTTGATGATCTGACAGCGGTTTTCGGTTCTCTGAAGGTCTGAGTTGCTCTGGGTGCTGGAGCTTACGGAGAGGAAGAAGACGTTGAGTGTCTCTTCCGATCTCTGTGAGTGAACTCTGATGCTCATGTTGCGACTGTCTTTGACTGTGCTTCTTTGTATGTCTGTGTGTGTGTAAGAAGGAGATGATCCCTCTATTTATAAGCAGCAGGTTGGACTGCTCATGCGTGCTTATGTAGGATGCGCCTGTACGTGGGGACGCGTGGTTGGAGCTGTGGGGGGCGCATAGATGATGCACCATCATTTATGGGTTGAATCCTTCATGCTGCTTTTGTGGACTGGTACGTAGCAGGGTAGAGAATCTTTTAGTTGCTGAGATATTGGGTGATTAGCACCCCTTTCTAGGCTGAACTGAGTCAAAGGACATGGCGCATGTCCGTAGCTCAAAGATCTCGAATTTGGTGGAGAGTAATATGATAGGATGCGCCTGGGATTGGACGCATAGAAGACTTTTGCTCGCAACCTTCAGGAGTTACAACCAGTCTGGGCGTATGGCTTTTGAGGCGCATGTGAGGCTTCAATAGCGACTTGACCTCTGTCTTTAAGGATCAGAGGAAGGTCTGAGGCGTATGGCCCTTGAAGCGCATACAGAGATTTGGGTGCATGGCTGCGGAGGCGCATGCGAATGGTTGGGCGGCCACGTGGCTTGTAACCGCCAGGAGAGAGTAATGATGACGCTGACGTCAGTGCTGCTTCATTTTTTGTAAAAGCTGTTGCTGCTCTGTCATTGAGGTATGGTTACTGTCGTGTCAGACTTCAGCATTTAATATTCTTGACGGGTGATGGGCCTTTGAGTGGGCGTATTGATCTACGTTCCACTAGGCGTATGGGGACGCGTGGGGTGCATCCTTTGAGGCTCTTGGTACGATGGGCATGACTGTATGATGTGCGGTATCTGACAGGCGCATCCGTTGCATGACGCATCTTTTATTGGTCCGACTGTTGAGTTCTTCGGGGCATTGATGGCTATCTGACTTAGCTAAGTTCGAAGGGGCAAATTTATCATCATAAATACAAGTTCATTGTACTAATTCGGGAAGGTTGCCACTTGGCGTATGGGTTTGATTTGCACTGGCCTATAAATAGCAACAGTTTGAGAGAGTTTTGTTGTCTCTCCCTTGACTTCTCGACGAAGATGGATTCGACTGATCGTCCTCCTTGGCAAGACGTACTGTGGGTGATGGTTCTCCTTATTCAAAGAAGCTTTGACGGTGAACTCCTTCAGAAGACTGAGATTCGCCGAGTTGGAATGGACATAGCAGTTTACGTTCGAGCCGCTTGCTAGTAGTATTCTTCTACGAGACGGTATCGAGTGCCAAGTTGAATGTATGGTTTGGGTTTGATGTGGCTAAGCTCATTATGATGGAAGAGCCCCAGGCTGGCAGATGCCTGTGCGTTGACGAGGAAGTGATTCACTCTGACGGGGCGGAGTGCTGCGCTGGAAGAGTAATACGATGGGCTGAGACGACGCGGCTAGCTGAGACGACACGGATAGCTGAGACATCTGAGTGATGGGCCTAGTTGAGAGTAGGCTGTTACAAAGTCTTTAATTGGCATCATATTTCTGAGATGATGTCGGACAGGCATAGCATGTTACAACTGTGGAACACAGACTGCCTTAGTGGTGGAGCCACTGTCTTACGGCAGCAGCGCAGTTGATGGCGATCGTAGCACAAGTATGTCCCATGAGGGGAGAGTTGTGCATGATGGTCATCTCTTCCGATCTACATCTGTGAGTGATTAGTATGTAAATCATGTGAGGAGATATTGACACTCGTACCCTCTTCAGGCGTATGGCAAAGTCAAGCGTCAGGGTGAGTATGAATGCCACTCACCCTTTTCAGGCGCATGGCAAAGCCAAGCATCAGGGTGAGTGTATGAGTGATGCGCCACCTTCACACCCCCATCAGGCGCATGATAAGGCCAAGCGTCGGGGTGGTCAAGTGAATGTGCCCCCTGATCCAGTGCATATGGCACGCCCAGATCAATAGTAGGGGAATCACATATATAGTGACTTGAACCAGCGTCAGACGCACAACCAATGTAGGCGGGTTCAAGACCACAGAATTTGCCTTGTACGACTTGGTTGCGAATACAGCAGATGCGCCCAAGTGAGACAAGGACTTTAAGGGTCGGCTCGTTTCTGGCGCAGAAGCACCCGAGTCAACTTTGTACAACTTACCATCAGCAGCGCGCATAATTGTGAGCATGCTTCTGGTTTGCCGTTGGCATAGCACGTTTGAGGCGTATGGCCCGTGCCGCCTTGAGTTCTTCATACTAGCCCGCGAAGACACATAGTACTCAGAATCTAACTTTTTCTTGCCTCGACAGCGAGTGAAGAACTTGCAGCCAACCCAGAAGAAGAGAAGAAGTACTGCAACTTTTTGTGGCTCGAACGGGCTCCCTGGATAACGGGTTCCCTTTTCTTTATTTATTTTGGTGCCCTTTTCAAAGGAGACAAGAGGGCTCTATATATAGAGTGGAATGAGACCTCTCTTTTTCTCCTTTCCGACGTGGATTAAAAGTAATATCCCTCCTTTTTCATGCTTCTACAAGACCCCCTTCAAAGTTTTTAAAACTTTTGGACAAGTTTTAAATACTTTGAACAAGAAGCATGATAGTATAGCTATTTAGATGTGACAATCCTATCAGAGGTAGTATAGACGTGATAGGTTTGGGTACTTCCACCGGGGCCATGATCATATGGCTGAGATTCTGGAGGCGTTGGTGCTGAGCTCGACCAACATCTTTTCGAACTTCAGAGTATTCGACGGAATGACTTTTCTGCTACGATAGAAGCAGAACAGAAGAAATTGATAGCTGAAGTTGAGTCGTCTTATCAGGCTACGGTGGCCATCTGGGACCACGAGGTGGCCGAAGCTGAGGCTGCGGTGGAGAGACTGTCACAGTCCATGCAGGAGAAAGTGGAGTTGCGGGCCTCGTTGGATGCTAGTATAGCGGAGGTCACTGCCAAGATTCGCCTTCCGCCATATTCTTTCTCTGACCTGCCAGCGGCAAGAGTTGGACGCTAAGCACAAGAACGACACTGCTCCTGAGGCTGTGGAAGCGATGCGTCAAGAAGATGAACGCCGAGTCCTGGCGACTGTGGGGACTAGGGCTGAAGATGAAGCGTCGGGTCGAAGAGCTTTCTGCCAATCCCAATGATGCTTAGGGATTGTAGCTCTCTTTTTGTTATATATATATTTTTGGCAACTTTGTTAGGGATGTAATCCTTTACTTTTGAATGAAAAAATAAAGAATTTTGTGGTGTGTTTATTTTTGCTGTCATGAACTAGTAATTTGTGTGGACCTATTATCTTTTGCGCACCTTGGTTTTTAGGTACAGATAATAAGTTTAGAGAACCGACATGTTTGCTCAGAGGTAATATGGACGTAGCAAATATGGGGTTCAAATGATGAAGTCTTCCTACTCAGAGGTGTTATGGACGTGGTAGGAGTGACTCTGGAGGGAATACGCGGAACTACTCAGAGGTAATATGGACATAGAAGTTCTGCGATCGATGTACGGCAACGTGGGGGTTGTCTGTACGGGATGTTTACTCGGAGGTAATATGGACGTGGTAAACATGATAAGTAGCACAATCTTATGTAGTGTAAGATTCTGCTTTGCATGGCGTAGAGGAGCAACTCAGAGGTAATGTGGACGTGGTTGTTCTTCTACTGAGGATAGAATGCCATGAACAACTGGATTTCGAAAGCATAGATTTTGTGAAGGGGGTGTATGTGAGCTCTGATGATCAAGTCCACTGATTTCCTTATTGGGTAGAGATGGAAGTACATATCTGAAAGATATCAAGAGTAGTACTTCTTTAGAAACTTGCCGTTGATGGCATCATGAACAAGTCCCCATTTGGTCGAGCGAGGCGGTAAGCACCATTTTAGTATACCGTCTCTATGATGAAAGGTCCCTCCCACTTGGGCCCGAACTTTTCTGGTGTTTTATGATTCAACCCCATCGGTCTCTTGACTGCTAGGACCAGGTCGCCAACTTGGAAAGTCCTCTGCTTGACCTTTTTGTTGAAAGCCTGTGATATACGGGCTTGATAAAATTTAATGCGCTGCTGAGCTAGGAGATGTTTTCGTCAAGTGCCTCCAATTTTTGCAGACGGCGGCGTTGATTGTCTTCTTCTGTCAATTGATTTGTGATCGCTACACGGAGTGAGGGTATCTGAATCTCGAGAGGCAGTACCGCTTTGCTCCCGTAGACTAAGAAGAACGGGTATTGCCCGTCGGAGTCCGTACCGTTGTACGGTATGCCCAAAGACATTCGGCGAGCTTTTCGTCCCAGTCGCATTTGTTGGATGACATGACCTTTTTGAGTAGCTTGACGATAGTCTTGTTAAAAGCCTCGGCCAATCCGTTTGCTGCTAGATTGTAGGCGGTTGATGCCACGTTCTGAATGCGGTTTTTGTCACAAAATCTGTTGAAAATATGGCTGATGAACTGAGGACCATTGTCGTGGATGATCCTGCGGGGTACCCCAAAACAGTAGATACATGATGCTTGATGAAGCTGATCACCCTAGAGCTTTTCACTTCCGTCAGTGGAACTGCTTCTGTCCATTTCGAGAAGTAGTCGGTGATGGCTAGGATGAAGTAGTGTCCCCTCGATAAAGGATGGGTGATAGGTCCTACAATTCCATACCCAAACCCCAAGCTTCAAAGGGCCAAGAGGACCGTAGGATGTAGTGGTTCGATAGTGTATGGCTAAAGTCGGCGTAAGTTGGCAAGCATGGCACTTTTTAGCATAGTCGACAGCGTCGGCTGCCATGGTTGGCCAGTAGTAACCCATACGTCGTAGTCGATCCTGCAACTTAGGGCCAGGTTGATGAGCCCCGCAAGTCCCATCATGAGCTTCCCGAAGGGCTTCGGCCGCTTCTTCGTTGGATAGACATCGAAGGAGAAGTCCATCGAAGGAACGTCGGTACAGCATTTTAGTAGCTGTATCATAATAAAACCGAAGTGAACGCTTATGACCAAGACGTCTTCTTTCGGGTCTTCTGGACGAATTCCATAGACAGCAAGTCGATGAATGGGAACCTCCAGTCTCGGACATTAACACCGGCACTTGTCGTCATGGCATGGGCTATTTGTGTGCATAGGTTGTTTTTGGGACAGACCAAGTCTCGTCCAACTACCGTGACGTAGTGTTGAGTCCTGAGGAGTGCTGCTAATGAAGCTGCGAGGCCGGCCAGAGCGTCAGCCTCCAGGTTTTATAACCGAGGTACGTGTTCTATGAAGAACTGGTGAAGGTTGAAATAATATTCAATACAGCTTCATGGTAAGGAACCAGATCTTCATGGCGAACTTCGTACTGCCCTCGGATTTGATTAACGACAAGTTTTGAGTCGCCGTAAGCTTCTAGATGATCCACCCCCAACTGTTGCGCTAGCTGGAGTCCCATGATGAGAGAGTTGTACTCGACAATTGTTGGAGCACGACTTTGAAAGGGAATAAGCATGCTGGATGACCAGCTGATCTGGGGAGACTAAGACCACCCCTACTCCGGCGATGATTTGGCCTTTTGGGCCTGTTCTTGAAGCACCATCGAAAAACACCCGCCAGACGAGTTTTCTTCGATAACGTTTGATTCTTGGATCTCATCCGGGATGTCTTCATAGAGTCTGGAGGACTCCGGGATGGGGTGCGGGGCTAAAAAGTCGGCTAAAGCTTGACCCTTGAGCTTTTTGTGGAACGAACACCATGTCGTATGGCGTCAACAGATTGTCCATGTAGCTAGTCGGGAGTTCAAAGATCCCGGCTTCGTCATGAGAACCCTGAGCGGATTGACTTGGGAGATGACATGAATTGTCTAGCCCGAAACATATGGCGAGTCTTCTGGATGCGAATACCAAAGCCAAACACTCCTTTTCAACGGGGTTGTACTGGTGTTCGGCCCCGATCAGTGTCCTACTGGTAGTAGATAGCTTGCGCATAGCCTGTATCGCTGTTCTGAGCAAACAAAGCATCGAAGGAATGATCCATGGCCCGGACGTAGAGGAGAAATGGTTGGCCTGCGACGGGTGCCATAAGGACTGACAGGCTCGTCAGGTAAACTTTGATATCATCGAAAGCTTTCTGGCATTCTTCTATCCAGACGTAGGAGACTTCCTTCTTCATGAGCTGGGTGAAGGGTTGGCATTTTTCGGAAAGGTTCGCTATGAACCTTCGGATGTATGCCAGACGCCCCTGCAGGCCTCAAAGTTCTCGGAGGTTCTTCGGAGGGCCATGTCAAGGATGGCTTTGGTCTTCTCGGAGTCGACATGAATGCCTTTCGCTGTGATAATGAAGCCCAAGAACTTTCTGCTAGAAACCCCAAGGAAGGATTTAGCGGAGTTCATCTTAAGTTGATGCGCTCGCATGAGATCGAAGACTGTCTTTAGATCTTATAGGTGATCACCTTTGAGACGGCTCTTGACTGCGATATCATCAACATAGCATTCAACTATTTTGTGCAGATGTTGACGGAAGATGGTACTCATAGCTCGTTGGTATGTAGCACCAGCGTTCTTCAAGCCAAAGGACATCACTGTGTAGCAGAAAATCCCTTTCGGTGTCCTGAATGACGTGTGTTTTACGTCATCGGGGAACATCTTGATCAGGTTGTAGCCCGAGTACCCATAATGAAAGACATGTGTTCGAAGCTACATGTATTGTCGATCATCACGTCAGTGATTGGAAGCGAGAATTCGTCTTTCGGGCAAGCAGTATTGAGATCCCTGAAGTCGATGCAGACTCGTATTTTTCCATTCTTTTTGGTGACAGGGATGACATTGGCCATCCAATCCGGATGTTGCTCTTTACGGATGAACCCGCTGCTCAGGAGTTTGTCCACCTCCTGATCGATAGCGTTCATGATGTCAGGACAAAAATGTTATTGTTGTTGCTTTACAGGCTTAGCATCAGGTAAGATGTTAAGTCTATGCATTACGATCTGGAGATCAAGTCCGGCATATCTTCGTAGCTCCAGGCGAAGACGTCGATATATTCTTTGGCCAATTGGACCAAAGACTCCCGGTCTTCTCCTTTTAGACTCTTGCTGATGAAGATGGGTTTGGAAGGAGATCATCCCCAAGGTTAACTTGTTCGACCTCATCTTCGGTAGGGGCACACGTAATTCAAAACGAGATTCCCACTGTGCTTCTAGGCGTTGAGCCCAGGGTTCTTCCTCAAAGAATTTCGGCATTTGGTCATCGCCTTCATCCTCTTGAGATTGTGCAGATGCCATGTTGACTGATAGCACCTTCCTGAGGATGAGCCGATACTGGTATCAAAATCCCAAGTTGATGCTTCGGACGAATGAGAGTGTTCCATTTCTTCTGCCTCCGAACTCTCCGGAGTAGCCGGCGGCATGACATAGCCTACCCCCCGTTGAGTACGATGATAGTAGTCCTGCGACTTTCCTTTAGGTGTTGGGAGCCGGAGGGGAAGATGCCGGCCATTGCCGTAGTTCAGGCCTTTGTTGCTTTTTAGGTCGTAACCCATCTTTTGAATAAGGTACTTTACCTTGTCTGTGTACGATAGACTTATATTCTACCGGTATCTGGTTCTGGCTCGAGTGGCGGGAGGTCTTGATGACGCTCGACTTTGCCAAAGATGATGGATTCTTCATCCTGATTCCACGGTGGACTATAAAACAGACACCTTGGGACGAGACTACTCGATTTACATGATTGACGGTCGTTATTTGTGTTTGTAACGACCGTAGAGCATTATCTAGTGTATACATGGCATTCCAATGTGGAAGACTAGAATAATTGAAAGACACTCTATTATTGATAAAATACGAGATTTTGTCCCATGGGATTACATTATCAAGAGAAGGTGCGTCTATATCAGCAGATATGTACTCCCCTAACTCTTCATCTGTGAGCACTGGGGCCGGTTCGGGAGAGTTCATTACCAATTTGACCTTGGATCCGAGAGGGCTGTGTGGGCCTTCTCTTGCAGCTTGGATGATTACGGAGGCTTGCCTTTAAGACGCACCTTCAGGGGTACCTCCACTGCCGACAGGTGCCTTCCCCTGTAGTTTTGCCACAAGGGAGCCGACGTTTGAAGAGATTTTCCCTTGAGCCATCTTCAAGGGAGCTTCAGTAGATGCTCTACCTAGAGAAGTCGGTGCTTTTCCAGGTAGTTTGATGGTCATGGGAGGCAGCATCTGAGGCAGTTTTCCTTTGAGTAAAATCTTTAAAGGAGCGTCGGAATCATCTCTGGCTCCATGTCCGGCTCTGTCGCTGTTTCTCTTCGTCATCAGCATCGTTGGCTTCCCCTTCATCGAACGACTTATATAAGCTAGCGTCGATGAAGTAGGCTTCGACCCCTTGAAAGGGTCAATGTTTGCGAACTTTGTCCGGATGATGTCGTTGGTGGACACGTACTTCATACATTGGTGGAGTGTAGATGGCACCACCATGTACTCATGCAGCCAAGGACGACCCAGCAGGAGGTTGTAGTTGATGTCGGCGTCCACGACATAGCAAGTCACCTCGGTTTGGAGGTTACGATATGATTTCAGCCGTATTTTGCCCAGCGGTTCACTTTTGCTATTATTGAAACCACTGATTATAGTGTTGGAAGGCGCAAGCCGGTACATCGGGATCCCCAGTATTGACAGCAAAGTCCTAGGGATGATGCTGAGGGAAGACCCCGGATCAATCTGAATTCGCTTCACCTTGATGGAACCCACATACCCTGTGTAATACAGTGGCCTGTTGTGCCGATTGTGCTTGAGCAGCATGTCTTGTTGGGTGAAGGTTATGTTGGAGATGACCTCATCCGCACAATGGCAGTGCGCACATGTGGTCGAGAGATCCTCAGGCTGCTTGACCTGACTGATGAAGGACTCAGCATCCTTCAAGGCTTCACAGAGAGCTTCGTGGGTGTCTTTGGAAAGTCGAAGAAGCTTGTACAGAGATAAACGGGCAAGAGTACCGACAAGTTGTGCCAGTATGTCAAAGTTGTGGGGCTTAGCCAGCCCCGAAGCACTTTTTTTGCAAAGGCATGTCGAAACGGGCCTCTACGTGCTTCTGTTTATTGGCTACTAGAGGTCTGGATGGGCCCTCTGCCTGGGCAGCAGGGGTAGTGCAGGGAGGCACTGTCACCCTCACTTTTTCCAGTTAGGGGTAAAATGGTAATTTTCCATTTTATAATATTTTTGGGAATTTATTTCATGAATATTATTATTTAATTATTATAGGAGTCGGGTTCAAATTTCATCGCATTCCGAGTTAATTCGGGACCCCGGTGAATTTCGACTTGAGCTGTAATTAGCCTGTTAGCTAACCATGGCCCACCACACTAAAAATTAGGGTTTAAGAGTTTGGACTAGTTCCCCATGAGTAATTTAGTTTAATTATGATTTTATTTATTTTTAGCAACTTCCTAAACCTAATTTGGAAATTGTTTAATATTAGGCTTAGGGAGGGGCAAACTTGTAATTTACAAGTGCCCCTCACACCCCCACCATGCTTGGCCGGCCATGATAGCCCCCCCCCCCCCCCCCCCCTCTCTTCCTTCTTCACTAAGTAACACTCCAACTCTCTCTCTCTCTCTCTTCCAAATTAATTTCTTTCAAAAGCTTTCTTCTTCCTCTCCAACCTACAATTAGGTATGCATTAATCTCTCAATTTAATTCTCTTTTGCATATAGTTCATTCACATTAATTAGAGATATGACCATTCTCTTCCTTTTGCCCACAAATTTGTAGGTTTTCCCTAGAAAAATAGGTTAAGGATTATTTAGGATTTAATCATTTTGTGAATGATATATATATATATATATATATATATATATATATTATATATATATATATATATATCTATATATACATGTGTATTTATATGTGTGTATTTATTTATGTATTGTGTGTGGTAGAGGAGGGTGATATTGTGTCATGGGGATGTTGGTGTTGTGAGAGTGGTGTGTGTGTGGTTGTGTTGTGTGAGGATGTGTGTGTGTTTGTGTGTGTATGTTTATATATATTATATATATATATATATATATAATATATATATATATATATATATATATATATATATATATCTATATATATATATATTATATTTATATATATATGGATATGTATATATATATATATATATATATATATATATATATATATATATATATATATATATATATATATATATATATATATAGATATATGAGTGTATTTATATATATACATGGATGTGTGTATATGGTTGTGTGTATATGGATGTGTGTGTTATATATATATTTAGAGGGATGGATAGATATCTAGATAGATTATATAGATATCTAGTTATATATATATATATATTATATATTATATATATATTATTATATATATATATATATATATATATATAGATATATATATGAAGTGTATTATATAGGGAGATAGAAGAGGAGAAGAAGAAAGATTAAACGCAGCAGCAGCAGCAGCTTGCTGCAAGCATAGCAGCAGCTACCTGCTGCAGGAAACCCCCCCCCCCCCCCCCCCCCTTGGCTTTTAGGCCTCTTTACACCCCCTTTTTCACCTATACATATAGGTATATATATAGATATATATATTAGTATTATATATGGTTGGAATCGTAGAGAAGAGTAAAAGATTATGGAATGAGAAGTTAGAAAAGAATTAGAGGTTAGAAGAAGATTGAAAGTTGGAAGAATAGGAAAAGGCTAGAATAAAAAAGGAAAAAACCGAGTTAGAGGGCGAAACGGAGTTCGGAGTATCCGATTGAGTTGAAACTTGGCGTGGGGCATGAATACATGATTTAGATTTTGCGGGTAGGCTTCCGGGTGGAATTCGGGATCGTAGGGCGCCCGTATCGCGCCGTATCGGTGCGTATCTTGAAATATTCAAGATTTTGACAACGGGCCGTATCATGGACCGAATGTCCACGATACCTAGGTATTTTGGTAGATATTATATGTATAGGCTAGTATCATACTACCCTAGGGAGATCGGGTCAAAATATCAAGCGTAGGTAGGCTAACTGGATAGTTGCCGAAGCTAGAATTTTACCCTTTTTAAGGGTAAAATAGGATATTGGCCTACGGCCAAGATATGAGTTTCGAAGTCCAAGATGGACTTGGATATGGGTTGTAGAGGTTGGTAATAGTTAGAAATAGTCGCCTAGACCTAGTCTTGGCCCCGGTTGACCACGGTTGACTTTTTGGACCAAAAGTCAACTATGGGTCAACACTTTACCCAAATTAGTCCCGATTTCCATTAGACTTGTGTAGTTGACCAAAAGTCAACTATTAGTCACCATTGACCTAGGGTTGACCATGGTTGACCTAGAGTTGACCAGAGTTGACCAGTTGACCAAAAGTCAACTGTAGGCCAACTCTTGATCCCGTTTGACTTTCTTCGACTTGTTTTGACCCGTGATGCCTGGTATGACCTAGGATTGACTTGGTTAGGCTTAGATTGACTTGATATAACTTGATTTGACCTAGATTGACTTGACAGGACTTAGTGTGACTCAGTGAGACCTAGTTTGACCTAGATTGCATATCATTCATTGTAAATCATTCCTAAACTTGTTTAAACCTAAATTAACTTACAGTATCTCATATTTAGGTCTTCTGATACCGCTCTGAGCATTGATATACCATACAGCTCAGGACAGCAGGCGAGTACATTCACTGATAGTTTTCATTGTCTTGATATCTGCTATATCCGATTCAGTCGTAGTGTCTTACTTGATTCTTAGTCACGATAGCTCACGGACTAGTACACATTGGATCATGACATGAGATGTTGTTCCTGGATTTCTGGGTATATGGGTACACTCCCTGTCTTGTTCCCTGTACTTGTATAGACACCGATTTCTAAGAGGATTTGCTACCCTCTTACGAAATCACGTGCCATGACGTGTCATGTCCAGATCCATTGTACTATTCGGGGATGGAGAATTATTAGGGGCTATGTGATCCAAGCCACCCTGTCACTATTCATGTGCTCGTGCCACTCTTCCCTTACGAAGAGTGTAGCGAGATCCCTTGCCTTGTGCTCGTTATCCAGGTTGGCCGGCATGTCTCTCCGTTGAGGTCACCGCGGATTGCCGGGCCAAGTGGATAGCCTGTCCTGTCACTTATCCCAAGCCGATCACATATCGCTCTAATAATTCAAATCACATTTTATATTTATTTGTCTTATCGTATATCCTGTTCTGTTCTACATTCAGTATTTTCTCACCATGCCATGATATACAGTTACTCACATGCTCTACTTTCCTTTACATTGTACCTTGATTGGAGACTAAGTTCTGCTCGGGAGAAGAGTTACAACCCCGGTCCTTGTTTGGTTTAAGGGTTGTAACTCGACTTCCGAACGGTTCCCAAGTCTTCATATATCTTTGTCTTGTAGTTCATTATGCTGTCTCTTATAGAATTTGTCAATTCACATGGAACTGCTGTTAGTGTTTGTACTTGCTCATTTTCCTGACAGGATACCGTTATGATATATTACAGATGATTCTGAGGCGGACTGCTCGACCTATTATGGGATCGAGTCAGATGGAGTAGCCTTAGATCGTGGCCTTATAGTAGAGCCACTAGATTTTGTACTTCCAGAGTAGTGTAGGCTAGCTAGGTTTGACTGGACTGCGATCCAGCTAGCTTATCAGACTGTAGTTCTATATTCTATTTTGATACTCTGTGATGTATATATCTGGGCTTGTATTGGACTCTGGCACTTATTTACTCTTTCATCTATCATATGTCTTTCCTTCTGAGCTATCTACCTTAGTTTTATTCTGTGATTGAGACTGTATTATTATGTCACCTCCATTCGGAGAGTATATACTGTACAGGTATATTTTAACTGTTAGTCGTAGGTATTTACAGACGTTATATACAGCGTTCTACCGCCGATTCTGCGGCGTAGGCTGGACGTACCCACGTGCTCGTGCCCCTCATAAGGGTGCGGGTCGTGACACGTTTTTGTGGTGGCCCACTGCAGGTCCAGTGTCGCAATTAGTACGATCTCGTAATGGTGCTCGACTTAGAGTACTAATTACGAGCCTGCGATTAGGACGTAGGACCTAGGACATGATAGGAGTTTCTCAATCACACCTAGGAAATTTCTGATCTTTTGATTATCATGATTATTCACCTTGTATTAAATTAACTGTCCTTCTTTGATAATCTACTCATGTGCCATATTGATCTCTTGTTTTAATTCGTCTCCAGGATGACGAAGACACATCCGCAGGCCTCTGGATCGAGTAGCTTGCCTGAGAGATCTGATCAGGCCGAGGAGGAGGTTCATGAGACTGCCCCCAGTGATTCTACTATTCCAGAGACCCAGGCAGTTGCGCAGGGAGGTCTACCACCTCCACCCCAGAGGGTTACGGCCGTTCTTCCAGAGATACTGCCGCCACTACCACCGATACCGACGGATACACATCACATGTTCCTTCTCCTTCAGCAGATGATGGAGACACAGCAGGCCCAGGCAGAGGCATCGCAGCGCCAGTCGGAGGCGTCACATCCGACAGATGGAGATGCTGAGGCAGAGTATGGAGAACTCGCATCAGCTTGCCTTGGCAGCAGTAGAGAGAGTGGCACCGGGTACGGTACAGGGCCCTACTGGCCAGCAGCCGAGCCAGCAGCAGTCCAGGCCGGGGACAGTGTTAGACTTTAGAAGATGAGCTCCAGGGACTTTCAGGCACGGAGGGCATCCTTTACGCAGACGACTGGCTAGAGGATGTAGAGCGGAGCATGGAGCTGGCAGAGCTTCCTAGAGCGCTTTGGGTTTCGGCCGCAGCCAGCCGATTCTTCGACATTGCGCTGATATGGTACCGCACGGATCCTCGTGCGTCGGTGAGAGGGCTGACTTGGGAGAACTTCCGGAGGCTCTTCAAGGAGAAGTTCTTCCCAGACGTGGCTCTTACAGCATTGGAGGGCCAGTTCGTGGGTCTAGTTCAGGGAACTCGTCGGTGGACGAGTATGCAGCTGAGTTCTTCCGCCTTAGCAGGTTCGCTCCCGATATGATCCAGGATGAGGGGCAGAAGGCTCGTAAGTTCTGCAGGGGACTTATTCATGCAGTGCGCACCCGCACCTCGGGTCGCCGTGATGCGACGTTCGATCAGATACTGATGGACGCATAGATCGCAGAGGAGGACTTCGGCCTCAAGCCGAAGAGGAGCGGAGATACTATGGGGGCGAGTTCCAGTACGGGACCGGCCAAGCGCCCCCACTTTCAGCAGCAGCAGCAGCAGAGGCCGTTTCAGCAGCAGCCTCTGTTGCAGATCCAGCAGGCACCGGCGCGTGCCCAGCAGCACCAGGGACAGGGCCAGAGACCGACTATACCGTGCGGCTTCTGCGGGAAGCCGGGGCACACCAGGGAGGCTTGCAGGAAGAGGTTGGGCGTCTGTCTCTACTGTGGGGTGCCCGATCACCAGCTGAAGGATTGTCCGCCTTCGCGGAGTCAGAGGAGGCCAGGACAGAGCACAGCCGGCTAGAGGACCAGCGGTTCAGCAGAGGGGTCCTCCACTCCAGACCCAGCAGCAGCGTTTTGTCCAGCACCAGAGGGGAGCACCCGCGGGCAGGGTGTTCGCTTTGGCAGCAGAGGAGGAGGCAGAGCCCGTGGGAGATGTTGTTGCAGGTCATGTTCTCCTAGATTCTTTCCCTGCTTTTCGCCTTATTTGATTCTGGGGCGACCCATAGTTTTGTGTCTGTTTCTTTTGCTCTGAGACACAATATCATTGCTGAATATATGGGTAGGACTTGCAAGATTATGACCGGGGGAGGTATTATCCTGGTTAATAATATTTGCAAGGGGCGAGAGTGTCACTCTGAGAGGCCGGGACTTGAGTGCGTGTCTGCTCGTAATGCCCCTACCGAGGTACGATATGGTACTCGGTATGGATTGGTTGAGCATGCACCATGCTAGCATTGATTGTAGAGGAGGCAGAGTTCTTTTTAGGACGCCGGGTGAGCCAGAGATCGAGTTTGCTCGAGGAGCAGGAGAGCCGGAGGCTGGATTCTGTGGAGCTTTGTTAGGCGGGGTAGGATTTGCCACATCCGTTGATTGCTGAGTTCTCGGATGTCTTTCCCGAGGAGTTGCCGGGGATGCCGCCAGACAGGGACATTGAGTTCTCCATAGACTTGGTACCGGACGCCGAGCCCATCTCGCAGCATGTCTATAGGGTGAACAACAGCGAGTTGATAGAGCTGAAGAAGCAAGTCGACGAGCTGCAGGACAAGGGGTTCATCAGATCCAGTTCTTCGTCCTGGGGAGCGCCAGTCCTGTTCGTGCCGAAGAAGGACGGTACGTCCCGCATGTGCATTGATTACCGGGCGCTCAACAACCTCACTATCAAGAATAGGTACCCTTTGCCGAGGATCGACGACTTGTTCGATCAGCTGAGTGGGGCAAAGGTCTTTTCGAAGATAGATTTGAGGTCCGGGTATCACCAGCTGAAGGTGAGGCGGGATGACATTCCAAGACGGCATTTCGGACTCGGTACGGCCAGTACGAGTTTACAGTGATGCCATTTGGGTTGACCAATGCTCCCGCGGTGTTCATGAACTTGATGAACAAGGTATTCCATCAGTACCTTGACAAGTTCGTGGTGGTCTTCATAGACGATATCTTGATCTATTCGAAGACGCAGGAGGAGCATGAGGAGCACTTGAGAGTTGTGTTAGAGACTCTGAGGAGGGAGCAACTCTACGGGAAGCTTTCGAAGTGTGAGTTCTTCTTAGACCAGGTGGAGTTCCTAGGTCATGTTGTGACCGAGCACGGGATTTCAGTAGACCAGAGGAAGATTTCGGCAGTGGAGTCTTGGTCTACGCCCAGTTCAGTTGCCGAGGTTCGGAGCTTTCTGGGTTTGGCTGGTTATTATCGGAAGTTCGTCCAGGACTTCTCGAGGATTGCAGAGCCGATGACTAGACTCACCAGGAAGGACGTGGAGTTCGTCTGGACTGATGAGTGTCAGGCTGCATTCGATGAGCTGAAGAGGAGGTTGACTTCAGCTCCGATCCTGACTTTGCCATCTGGGTCAGGAGGGTTCTCGATCTTCAGCGATGCTTCCGGGAAGGGTTTAGGGTGTGTTCTTCAGCAGCACGGGAAGGTGATTGCCTATGCATCCAGGCAGTTGCGTCCTCATGAGAAGAACTATCCTACTCATGATCTGGAGTTGGCCGCGGTGATATTTGCTTTGAAGTTGTGGAAGCATTACCTGTACGGAGAGCGAGTTGAGATCTTCACAGATCACAAGAGCTTGAAGTACGTGTTCACTCAGAAGGAGTTGAACATGCGGCAGAGGCGGTGGTTAGAGCTGATAAGGACTTCGATATATCCTTGCAGTACCATCCGGGAAAGGCCAACGTAGTTGCAGATGCCTTGAGCAGGTATCCTGTTGCTATGTTCTTGACGACAGATCATTATTTGTTGGCCGACCTGGATAGTTTGGGTATCGAGGTCATCATTCCGGGCATGGAGATCCAGATGTGGGGTTTGCAGATTCAGTCTGAGCTGATGGATAGAGTCAGGTCAGCGCAGTATGATGATGTTGCCCTGAGGAGCATCAGGGAGCAGGTGAGGATGAGCTTGCTTGACGATTTCTCTTTAGCCGAAGACTGGGTCGTTGCGGCACGGTACTAGGCTGTGCGTTCCGCGTGGAGAGCTTCGGGAGGAGGTTCTTCAGGAGGCGCATCGCTCTCAGTATTCTATGCATCCTGGAGCCAACAAGATGTATAGGGACCTGAGAGAGCACGTATGGTGGTATGGCATGAAGCGCGAGGTAGCTCAGTTTGTATCTCGTTGTCTTGTGTGTCAGCAGGTGAAGGCCGAGAGGCAGAGACCAGGTGGATTGCTACTAGCCGCTACCCATTCCCGAGTGGAAGTGGGAGCACATCACCATGGACTTTGTATCTGGACTTCCACGGTCGCCAGGAGGGAAGGACACGGTTTGGGTCATAGTTGATAGATTGACCAAATCGGCCCACTTTTTGCCTTTCAAAGTGGGTTTGTCTACGGAGAGGCTGGCTGAGCTGTATGTTCGTCAGATTGTGAGATTGCACGGAGTTCCGGTGAGCATAGTTTCAGATCGGGATAGCCGATTCACTTCCCACTTCTGGAGGAGTTTGCAGGCTAGCTTGGGCACCTCGCTCAAGTTTAGTACTGCTTATCATCCTCAGACAGACGGGCAGTCGGAGAGGACCATCCAGACTCTGGAGGATATGCTTCGCACATGTGTGCTAGATCTCGGGGGTTCTTGGGAGGACCATCTTCACCTGGTAGAGTTTGCTTACAACAACAGCTACCAGGCCAGTATAGAGATGTCACCATTTGAGGCTCTATATGGACGGAGATGCCGTACTCCCTTATCTTGGGACGATGTTGGCGAGCGGGCGCTTCTTGGGCCGGAGATGGTTGTGGATGCGGCCGAGAAGGTCAGATTGATTAGAGACAGACTCCGGGTGGCTCAGGATAGGCAGCGGCATTGGGCCGATAGTCACCGGAGACCGTTAGAGTTCGAGGTTAGTTTCAGTTCTTGTCATGCTTGTTGTGATTGTTTGTTAGTTGTGTGTTGAGTTTTTGTCTTGTGTCTAGGTTGGTGACTTGGTATTTCTGAGGATATCCCCGACACGTGGCACTATTCGCTTTGGCGGCGGTGGGAAGCTCAGTCCGCGCTACATCGGACCTTTCACCATCATGAGAGAGGATCGGTGCAGTAGCCTACCGACTGGACTTGCCTACCAGGCTCGAGGGAGTGCACAACGTGTTTCATGTATCCCAGCTGAGGCAGGTAACGTGGCAGATCCTAGCCATGTATTGGACCATTCAGCGATACAGGTGGGACCTACTCTCAGCTATCCAGAGCAGCCAGTGGAGATTCTGGATCGCAGGGAGAAGGTGCTCCGGAACCAGGTCATACCCTTGGTTCGGGTTGCGTGGAGACAATCACTCTCCAAGGTGAGTCTACCTGGGAGAGGGAGGACGACATGCGGGAGCATTTCCCTTATCTTTTTGCGCCCTGAGGTATAAATTTATTTCCTTTAATTCTGTTTGTGATTTCCTAGTGCTTGTTGTCTTCAATTTCGAGGACGAAATTTTTTTTAAGGTGGATAGACTTGTCACCCTCACTTTTTCCAGTTAGGGGTAAAATGGTAATTTTCCATTTTATAATATTTTTGGGAATTTTATTTCATGAATATTATTATTTAATTATTATAGGAGTCGAGTTCGAATTTCATCGCATTCCGAGTTAATTCGGGACCCCGGTGAATTTCGACTTGAGCTGTAATTAGCCTGTTAGCTAACCATGGCCCACCACACTAAAAATTAGGGTTTAAGAGTTTGGACTAGTTCCCCATGAGTAATTTAGTTTAATTATGATTTTTATTTATTTTTAGCAACTTCCTAAACCTAATTTGGAAATTGTTTAATATTAGGCTTAGGGAGGGACAAACTTGTAATTTACAAGTGCCCCTCACACCCCCACCATGCTTGGCCGGCCATGACAGCCCCCCCCCCCCTCTCTTCCTTCTTCACTAAGTAACACTCCAACTCTCTCTCTCTCTTCCAAATTAATTTCTTTTCAAAAGCTTTCTTCTTCCTCTCCAACCTACAATTAGGTATGCATTAATCTCTCAATTTAATTCTCTTTTGCATATAGTTCATTCACATTAATTAGAGATATGACCATTCTCTTCCTTTTGCCCACAAATTTGTAGGTTTTGCCTAGAAAAATAGGTTAAGGATTATTTAGGATTTAATCATTTTGTGAATGATATATATATATATATATATATATATATATATATATATATATATATATATATATATATATATATACATATATATATATATATATATATATATATATATATATATATATATATATATACATGTGTATTTATGTGTGTGTATTTATTTATGTATTGTGTGTGTGCAGAGGAGGGTGATATTGTGTCATGGGGATGTTGGTGTTGTGAGAGTGGTGTGTGTGTGGTTGTGTTGTGTGAGGATGTGTGTGTGTTTGTGTGTATGTTTATATATATATATATGGATATGTATATATATATATATATATATATATATATATATATATATATATATATATATATATATATATATGAGTGTATTTATATATATACATGGATGTGTGTATATGGTTGTGTGTATATGGATGTGTGTGTGTTATATATATATTTAGAGGGATGGATAGATATCTAGATAGATTATATATAGATATCTAGTTATATATATATATAAAAATATATATATATATATATATATATATATATATATATATATATATAGAAAAAACATGTGGGTGTGGATCCCCTTTGTAGGAGCACCCCAGCTCCTCGGCTTCCCCCACCTCGGCCGGTGGCCGGACGTCCCCGGGCGGTCGGGTCCCCGCTGGTCGCCCCCCTCGCGGAGTGGCCACCCCCATCCCCCGGCCGGGTCTTGTTCGGCGTGCGGCGAGTCTGTCCCTTTCTCCCCCCATCCTCCTCAGAGCCGCCGCCGAACTCGACGCCGTCGGAACCGACGTTCCCGGCGACCTGGGCCTTCGCCGGCCCCGTCTCTCCTCGGCGCACCGCCCGGGATCCTCGGCGCCCCGCGTGTTGCGCAGCCACGCCCCGGCCCACCGCTTCTCCGGGTCGACGTCCCTGTCACAGCTCCCCCGGTGGCCGCCCCAGCTGCCCCTCCAGCTCCGGCTCCCCCCGCCATGGCCGTCGGCCTCCCTCCGGTAGCCCCTCCTCCCGAGCCCCCCGCCTCGGTTTCGGGCAGCCTCTCCGCGCCCCCTCCCCCTCTCGCGCCTCCTCCCGTCTCGTCCGCGGTCCTCCTTCGCCCGGCGCCGGCCGGTCGATTTTCTTTCCCGCCGTCGCCGACAACCCACTCGCCAACGGCTCCTCCCCCCCTCCCGGCACCTCTCCCCTTTGCCGCCCCCCCTCCTGGCCGGCGCCCTCCCATCTCGCGGCGGCGCCCCTCCCCCAGTAGACAGCAAGTTTCTTATCCCTCCAGTGGTCGGTCCCCTCGCTTCCGGCCCCCGACAGCTCTGTCCCGGCTGCAGCCTCCGCCCTTCCTGCCTTGCCGGCGCTCGTCTCGTCGGAGGAGGCCCCTCCCTCGTGGGCTTTGGTGGCGGCGTCGTGCCCCCCACGCTCGTCGTCGCCCTCGGCGAGCTCAGCCTCCCCGGCGTCTTTCGGCGGCTCCTCAGCGGCCGTGTCGTCCGCTGCGCGCTACGACCTCCGCAGCTCCCACCCCCGCGCGCTGGCGTCCCATTGCCGGCGGTGAGCCGGTGGCCCCCCAACGGACGCGCGCCTTCCCCCCTCATTTTGCCCCGGTCGCCGCCCCGCTAGGCCCCTCCGCCTATCGCTGGAGCTGCGGACGGCCTGGTCTATTCTCCGGTCGCCGCGGGTGTTCCAGGCCCCTCGCCGTCGCCCCGCCCTCCTCCCCCCCTTTCCCGGCCGCTCTCGCCGGTCTCCGCCACGCTAGGCGGCTCTCAGGAGGAGCCCCGAGCGGAGCGCCCCTCGGGCCTCGCGCCCTAGGGATATGCGCCGGACTTGACCCTGCGGGAGGTGGGCCCTCACCCACGCGGGTCTGTCCCCTCGTTTCTCGCGCGCGGGATTAGCCCGCCCTCGGGTCTCGCGTATTTGGGTTGCCACCGTTTGAATTTTGACTGCCTTTTCAAAATTCATTTTTCCTTCTTTTTCCCAAAAAAAAAAAAGAGAGAACCCATCCATGGCTGAGAGCCCCCACCCCCACTCCCACACTTTTCCACATTTTGTCATTTGGTTTAGTCATTTCGAATCTTCTGTATTCGAAATTTCGAAATCTCCATTTCTGATATTTTGAAACTCCTCTTTCGAAATTTTAGTTTTGTCGATTCGTATTTTCGAAATTTCGGTTCAGAAATTTCGGAATCTCGTTTTCGATCCTTTTTAGATTTTCTAACTTGTCTTTCAGGACCCGTTTTGTGTGTTTTGGTCCTGCACCCGCATGTAATGCTCGTTCTGAGCCACCCTTTATTTCAATAAAATTTCTTCTGTTAAAAATAAAAATAAATATATATATATATATATATATATATATATATATATATATATATATATATATATATATATATATATATATATATGAAGTGTATTATATAGGGAGATAGAAGAGGAGAAGAAGAAGAAGATTAAACGCAGTAGCAGCAGCAGCTTGCTCAGCAGTAGCAGCAGCTACCTGCTGCAGGAAACAGCCCCCCCCCCCCCCCCACCTTGGCTTTTAGGCCTATTTACACCCCCTTTTTCACCTATACATATAGGTATATATATAGATATATATATAAGTATTATATATAGTTGGAATCGTAGAGAAGAGTAGAAAAAGATTATGGAATGAGAAGTTAGAAAAGAATTAGAGGTTAGAAGGAAAGATTGAAAGAAGTTGGAAGAATAGGAAAAAGGCTAGAATAGAAAAAGGAAAAAACCGAGTTAGAGGGCGAAACGGAGTTCGGAGTATCCGATTGAGTTGAAACTTGGCGTGGGGCTTGAATACGTGATTTAGATTTTGTGGGTAGGCTTCCGGATGGAATTCGGGGTCGTAGGGCGCCCGTATCGCGCCGTATCGGTGCGTATCTTGAAATATTCTAGATTTTGACAACGGGCCGTATCGTGGACCGAATGTCCACGATACCTAGGTATTTTGGTAGATATTATATCTATAGGCTAGTATCATACTACCCTAGGGAGATCGGGTCAAAATATCAAGCGTAGGTAGGCTAACTGGATAGTTGCCGAAGCTAGAATTTTACCCTTTTTAAGGGTAAAATAGGATATTGGCCTACGGCCAAGATATGAGTTTCGAAGTCCAAGATGGACTTGGATATGGGTTGTAGAGGTTGGTAATAGTTAGAAATAGTCGCCTAGACCTAGTCTTGGCCCCGGTTGACTATAGTTGACTTTTTGGACCAAAAGTCAACTATGGGTCAACACTTTACCCAAATTAGTCCCGATTTCCATTAGACTTGTATAGTTGACCAAAAGTCAACTATTAGTCACCATTGACCTAGGGTTGACCATGGTTGACCTAGAGTTGACTAGAGTTGACCAGTTGACCAAAAGTCAACTGTAGGCCAACTCTTGATCCCGTTTGACTTTCTTCGACTTGTTTTGACCCGTGATGCCTGGTATGACCTAGGATTGACTTGGTTAGGCTTAGATTGACTTGATATAACTTGATTTAACCTAGATTGACTTGACAGGACTTAGTGTGACTCAGTGAGACCTAGTTTGACCTAGATTGCATATCATTCATTGTAAATCATTCCTAAACTTGTTTAAACCTAAATTAACTTACAGTATCTCATATTTAGGTCTTCTGATAC
Organism: Iris pallida; assembly: GCA_029216955.1. Lineage (NCBI taxonomy): Eukaryota > Viridiplantae > Streptophyta > Magnoliopsida > Asparagales > Iridaceae > Iris > Iris pallida. Next base: position 18,271,666 of record JANAVB010015397.1, on the reverse strand, counting down.
CACTCTGAGCATTGATATACCATACAACTCAGGACAGCAGGCGAGTACATTCACTGATAGTTTTTATTGTCTTGATATCTGCTATATCCGATTCAGTCGTAGTGTCTTACTTGATTCTTAGTCACGATAGCTCACGGACTAGTACACATTGGATCATGACATGAGATATTGTTCCTGGATTTCTGGGTATATGGGTACACTCCCTGTCTTGTTCCCTATACTTGTATAGACACCGATTTCTAAGAGGATTTGCTACCCTCTTACGAAATCACGTGCCATGACGTGTCATGTCCAGATCCATTGTACTATTCGGGGATGGGGAATTATTAGGGGCTATGTGATCCAAGCCACCCTGTCACTATTCATGTGCTCGCGCCACTCTTCCCTCACGAAGAGTGTAGCGAGATCCCTTGCCTTGTGCTCGTTATCCAGGTTGGCCGGCATGTCTCTCCGTTGAGGTCACCGCGGATTGTCGGGCCAAGTGGATAGCCTGTCCTGTCACTTATCCCAAGCCGATCACATATCGCTCTAATAATTCAAATCACATTTTATATTTATTTGTCTTATCGTATATCCTGTTCTGTTCTACATTCAGTATTTTTTCACCATGCCATGATATACAGTTACTCACATGCTCTACTTTCCTTTACATTGTACCTTGATTGGAGACTAAGTTCTGCTCGGGAGAAGAGTTACAACCCCGGTCCTTGTTTGGTTTAAGGGTTGTAACTCGACTTCCGAACGGTTCCCAAGTCTTCATATATCTTTGTCTTGTAGTTCATTATGCTGTCTCTTATAAAATTTGTCAATTCACATGGAACTGCTGTTAGTGTTTGTACTTGCTCATTTTCCTGACAGGATACCGTTATGATATATTACAGATGACTCTGAGGCGGACTGCTCGACCTATTATGGGATCGAGTCAGATGGAGTAGCATTAGATCGTGGCCTTATAGTAGAGCCACTAGTTTTTGTACTTCCAGAGTAGTGTAGGCTAGCTAGGTTTGACTGGACTGCGATCCAGCTAGCTTATCAGACTGTAGTTCTATATTCTATTTTGATACTCTGTGATGTATATATCTGGGCTTGTATTGGACTCTGCACTGTTTACTCTTTCATCTATCATATGTCTTTCTTCTGAGCTATCTATCTTAGTTTTATTCTGTGATTGAGACTGTATTATTATGTCACCTCCATTCAGAGAGTATATACTGTACAGGTACATTTTAACTGTTAGTCGTAGGTATTTACAGACGTTATATACAGCGTTCTACCGCCGATACTGCGGCGTAGGCTGGACGTACCCATGTGCTCATGTCCCTCATAAGGGTGCGGGTCGTGACAGGCACTACCTCGACGGCAGCTTCGTAGGGTTGGGCGTTCTGCTGTGAAGGCATTTGTGTAGGAAGTGCCTCTTCCACAGAGGAAGAGACCATGCAGCAAGACTTGATCTTCTTGCCCTTAGCTTTGGAGGTAGAGCGTACCCCGGTTGAGTAACTTCGGAGACGAGATCGGGGTGAACCCATAAGATCTCTCCCCGAGATGTGGTGAGTGGGAAGGGTCCACTCACATTGTCACGAGTAGGTGGTAGGTTGACCACCTCCATTATCGCCTTTGGGATGGGAACGACGCCATCTTGTGTTGTGGTTGGCGGCAAGGAGCCGAATTGGAGCGATACCAGGTTAGCCGAGACTATCTTTTCCTCATAATCAACGAAGATGACATTCACATTGATCATGCGCTAGATGTAGTTCTTGAGGACGTAACAGTCCTGAGTTGGATGTCCTATAAATCGATGTTAGTGACAGTACCTCGGATTGTCAACTCTCCCAAACTCGTCGGGACGCTTCGGGTTCGATAATTTGATCTTATCACCCTGTTTCAGCATCTCGAAGAGTTGTAAGGTGTCTTCATCATTGAAGGAATAGACCTCCTTTGGCCTCGGCGTAAGTGGAGGCTTCTGAGTAGGTGCTTATGCGCCTTTGAAGGCGTTGAAAGTCAACGCCTGCTTCCCCTTCGTCTCACGACCAGGGTTGTTGGCAGCAGTTCATTTTCCCTTGTCTTCGAAAGCAGGAAAACTGACTCCTAGAAGGCGAGCATTGCATGCCTTCTTTTCAGCTGCTTCAGCCTCAATAATCAATAAGCTCCAGTCGGGAGGAGGAGTGGAGTTGAGCCAGAGCTTGATCACAGGAAGCATGTTTATGCTGCATGAGGAGAGGAGTGCATGTTCTGGCATACCCGGGGGAAGTCTGAAACAGCTTATCGAAAACGTTCGATGAATGCTCGAACCATCTCCTTCTCCTTCTGACGTACCTCTATCAGGGACGCCATTGTCATGTCTTTCCCTCCATCGTAGAAACGATCGAGGATGAGACGTGTCAAGTCGTCGAAGGAAGATATAGAGTTGTCAGGGAGACTGCAGTACTAGTCATAAGCTACTCCTTTCAGTGCACCAACAAACAGGCTGGTGAGTAGCGCGTCTTCCTTCGGGAGATGTCCTTTTTGAGACTAGAAGTACATCAGATAACGGCGTGGAGAGTCCTTCCCGTCGTATGGCGTCAATTTTTATGGTTTATACTTGGGAGGATAAACCACTTTGTTCAATTCGAGGGGGTATGGTTGCGGGATCCCCATATTCTGGTGCTCCTCCTGTCTGTTCTTCGACTCGAAGCGCTCACGCAAGTCCTTGATCATATCCACCACGTCTTCCATGGAGCTGGGAGTCGGAGAAGGTGGTACAATCTGGAGTTGTACATTTGAAGGTTCAGATACATGCGGTGCTTTACGGTAATCGGTATTCAAGGATGCCCGTTGAAGGGGCACACTTGATTCCCCGTTGACTCCTGGATCAGGATTAGTGGAAGGTGCTCTGGCCAAAGCCGACCGTATCTCGAAGACTGCTTGAGTCAGTGTCTGCATGGAGGCAGAGAGGGACTTGAGTCCTCCCTCCAAGGTATCTATGCGCTGAACGAGATCTGCTGGTGGCGCATCTGACTCCGTATCACCGCCTCCCGTCATGTATACTGTCATGACGTGACTGGAAGTAGATGGATCGGTTGAAGCCTCGCTTTCAGCCTCGCTCTCTTGTAGAAGTGGAACTTCCCCGGAGCTTCGTCTTGGCTACCCCCAGCTATGTTCTGGAGGACATCTTCATCTTCGGAAGGAGCATCAGCAAGGGCCTGACTATCCCCAGCTTTGTTCTGAAGGATGTCTTCGTCTTCGGAATGAAGATCTACAGGGGCTTGACTACCTCCAGCTATGTTCGGGAGGCTAACTTCGTCTTCGGAATGAAGATCCACAGGGGCTTGACTACCTCCAGCTTTCTCTGAAATCTTCTTTCTCCCCAGGGTGCCATCAAACACTCCTGAGGACGGGACAGTCGTCTTGGTCTTCCTCGGCTGGCTCTTGGATGAGGACGAGGTCGAGGAGTTGCCAGTCGCCTTTCAAATTGATGAGGAGTTAGAGACTATGTTGCAAGAAGCAAACTTTAGTTCTGGCTCCTCTTCAGTTGACACCTTCTTCTCGAGGCGATGTTGGAGGGGCGTTGATGATTGCAGCCGCTGGAACACGGACTGCCTTGGTGGGACTGCTATCTTGCAACAATAGTTGATGGTGACTACAGCAAAGGTATGCCCTGTGAGGGACGTATTGTGCTTGTCAGTCGACTTGTCACGACCCGCACCCACTGTGAGGGTACAAGAACGTAACAACGCCCAGCCTACGCCGCAGTGTCGACGGTAGAACGCTGTCCTAGGTCAATCATCTAACAATATAAAAGTACCTGTACAGTATATACACTCCGAATGGAGGTGACATAACAATATACAGTCTCAATCACATCTAAGGCAGAATGATGAAAATAAAAGATAGATAGATACTGGAATAAGAAGATCCACATGATACAATCAGAGAGAAAGAGTCTAAGTGTCTACTGTCATACCAAACAGAACATCCAACTCAAAATAAGTCTCTAATACTGAAAATGAAAGAATATATATAATCAGATCTCAGAAGACAGAAATAGTAAAACCTAAACTAGGGAGCCTCAGTCTCTAAGCTAGTAGATCAGGCTGGAAATCTGGGTCACACATGTCATCTACAGCTGTCCCATAGTAGGTGTCTACGCAGGCCTCCTCCTCATCCTCTGTAATATTTTCAACAGGTCCAGCCAGGACGGGAGCGAGCACAAAACATCTCACGCAGTTCATATCGAGTTAGGAAATATAAAGCATGCAATAGAGTAAAGTACATGAAATACTGAAAGAAGAAGATATATGAAAAACAATAGAGATTTGATAACAAGAAATATCTAAATATGATAAGTAAGAACTGTAAGGAACATGTGATTTTAGAGTACAATCTGGTTATGTAAACGGGCTAGGAAAATGCAATGGTAACTCCATTGTACGTGGGTGTACAATAGACATATACAATAGTTATACAATGTTGTACAATAGGATTTGAGTACATAACCAATTCTACTCTCCCTCCCCAATCAATACACAAGGATCTACTCCAGTTACATTATCTTATACAATAGTGTACAATGTTATACAATGGATGTACAATATTATACAATAGTGTACAATGGTCTATCCCTAGGGCTCATGTGATAATGAGAGTACAATATGCACAATGAGTATACAAGGATATGGGTATTCAATAAATGCAATATGGAAGTGAAACGCACATCACAATATGTATTTAGTAAATACGAGGAGATAACATCTCAAAAGAAGATCCATATAGTACCAATCCGTGATAACAGTCGTGTCAGCATCAAGTACAGTAATCTAGAGTAAGAATGTAAATCCATACAAGTATAAAACGGTCAGAGAATGTACTCGCCTGATAGCCTGAGTGTCTGAAGAGAATATACTGTCCGAGGAGGGGTGTCTGTCTCCTATAGAACAGTACAAGTCACAACAAGTCTAAGATGATAAAATGAAGCTCTACTATGCATTCTACATGAAACTAGGTCAATCTAGGCCAAAGTCAACTCTTGGTCAACTCTGGAAGTCAAACTAGGTCAACTATGGTCAAACTAGTCTACACTAGTCTATTCTAGGTGTAAATAAGCTATACAAGACCATTCTAGACTTTCTAGGCAAACAGACTCACCTATATGCCATAGGCTGAAAGACTAGGCCATAGGCCAATTAGGCAATACCATGCCTAATGAACCAACCAAACCATAACATTTTACACATGACAATATATCTATATTTAAATTAATACACATAAAGATATATTATAATCTAACTTAAAATATACATAGCCTATAGGCTACTAAATACATATCATACATACCTATATAGCCATACCACACAATCTAATATAGAATACATAAATATATATATATATATATATATATATATATATATACAAGTAGAGAAAGGGAAAAAGGGAAAATGTTCAAGGGTGTCACATATATATGCTAAGGTGTGCATGTGTCATGAGGCATGAGAGTTGTGTGTAGGCATGTGTGTGTGTGTGGGAGGGGGGTCATGAGTGTGTGACACTTGTGGGTGATATAGACATGGCATGATAACCTGTGTGTGTTCATGTGAGGAAAAGTGTGTGAGTGTGAGAGGGCAATGAAGTGGCATGGTGAACCTGGAAGAACAGTGAGTGTAAAACCTGTGAACAGTGAACCATCCAACCAATTCGAATTTCCTATCAATAAACACCATCCCAGGTTGGGTTTCAACAAGGAAAAACAATGATAGTGCAATGTGTGTATGCTAAAACAGTAACATAGTCCAAGAAACAGGATGTGAGTTCTCAGTTTTCAAAACAAGGCAGGGGTTCCTGGGTGTTCCAGATTAGCTAACAGGGTCTAATAAAGGGGAATGTGATAGGGTATAGTGAATGGGAATTCTAAGGAATCAATTGACAGCTCAAAGAACCAATCTAAACCTGTTCTCAGGTTTACAAAAAGGGACAGTTAAAACAAACCAATACCCAATGATATTTCAAAATCGATCACCACTACTATAAAGTCCTAGTGCAACCAATCTCAGCTGAGCATAGGAAAATATGTGTACACCAATCATGTTACAATTTCTCAGTATTCTAAATCTCACAGGTTAACATAATCTAGTGAGAAAAAAAAAAGAAAAATCAATACAGTGATTCTCAGTGAATCAAAATTGGGGTTTTAAACTAAAACATCTCAGTTCAGATTGTACAGGAATTCAACTCAAGTAATCATATACAATTTCCACATAACTCTCCAATATTCTCATAAAACAGTAATTCTAAGATTCTATATGTATAGGACATGTATGCAGTGTGTATTAAGGAATGTAGGCAGTGTATAACAGTGTGGCAGTAAAAAAGGAATGGAAACTAATTCTCAGAAATGTACAGTGAAGAATTTACATGTAATTAAGGAAAGGAAGTCAGCTCATGATTCTCAGGATTTCAAATTGATAGTGACAATGCTAACATGTAAATTGGTTTCAGATTTCAGGATAAAGGAAAAGAAATCAAACATTAAAACCTTCACTAATTCAGGTTTGATAAGAGAAGAACAAATCTCAGTCTTCACAAAACAGTAATTCTCATATTTTAGGTTTGTATAAACATAGGAATAGATAGGTGACAGGAACTTGTGTTTTTAGAATTCAGAGATAATCTCAGGTTCCTGTTCTCCCAAATTTTCGAATTCCAATGTGAATCTCATATGTCCACACATAAACATATTAACTAAAAAATATATATAGATCTAGGAAGGAGCCTACTCAAATAAATCATGATATAACATCATCAAAACAGTAAGGATATGAATTAAAACTGAGGATAGTTAATTTAAGGAGCATCATTGATTTTACAGTTTCCCTCCTCTGAAATCAACTGCTAAACAATCAATTCAATCATTGTAATGAATCCCCTAAGTCCTAGACTTGACATTAAATATATAGTAATTAAAATTATCACAATATACATGATATTAATTCATTAATGAAATTCGAATCAGGGAGGAAACAGCGAATCAGTTCACGGATACTGACAGTATTAGAAAAATAGGGAATTTCTCATTCCAACATTAAAATGACAATTAATCAATGGAATTATGGTTGGTAATGAACAATCAATATGTGCTCGTGCTAATCGTATTGTATCGTGTCCCAAAATACCAGACACAAGTGTCTAAACCACACAAACTCAAAAATACTGAACTGGGTTCAGTCGACTGTGCACTCGTGTCTAGTGCGGGTCAGAAACCTCACTCGACACAAAACCAGGGTACACGAGACTTGGGGAGTGTCGTGTCAGACACTGCCCCGAGCTCCAGTCCAAAGGACACGCGCCCACGTGCCCTAGGTAGCTCGCACGAGTCTGCTGGAAGCAGGACAGCACAGTACACGCGCGCGCAGGCGTGTCCAAGGGTCCCGTACGACCCCGACATGACACGAAATGTGTCCAAACCATAAGAAATCCATAAGCGACCCTTAAACCTAATTTCCTATTCAAACAGAAATAGAAAATATGAACGAAATGCCCACTGTGGCATTTCGTCGAACACCTGCGACTGCTGACTGGTACGTTTTCGATACGGACACGTAAAGGACACGAAACCTAGCAAAACCTATTCCTACAGAGAGAGGACACCTAGGGCTTCCTAACTATGCAAGGAAATCAAAATTTGGTGGAGGGAATAGAAAGTTACCTATGTGTGTTCCTTCACAAAGAAAAGCTCCAAAAGTGAGATCTCCTCAAGCTAGCCAATGGCTCCAAATTGTATCAAACCTGAGAATAGCCTCCACCAACAGTAGGGGGATACTAATTAGGTTACAATGGAAGAAGTTTCAATGAAAATGGACTAATATTGAATAACCTATGAAGAATTTCAATGGAGAACAAACCTTTCCTTAGAAAATGGGAGGAATGAATAAAGAGGAGGCACAAACTTTGAGAGAGGCTTTATAGCAAGGGAGGGGGATCCCTAGGCTGGTCACCAAGTTAGGGTTAGGATTTTTAGGGTGAATCCAATGGCTATCAATCCATCAAGTCAAATCAAGGGCCTACAACCTAGGCTTCACACTAGACTTAATGCAACCTATTTCATTTAACTAGTCATGACTTAACTAACCAATACTAACTATTACTTGCCATGGCTAACTATACTAGGTATGACTAATCTAGGTTAGGGCTAAACACAACACAAGACAATTGATTAAAGTAATATTTAAATCACACCATTCTAAGTAATCATTTTAAATTCCAAATAATATATATTAAATTCAAATATTTCAAAAATGACAAAAATACCCTTAAACCAAAACTGATAAATGAACTACCCTAATCACATGGCTAGGCTCTAGAGTAGACAGTCTCTATGGTTTCACTAGCAAAGCACCAAAATCACAAGTCATGATTTTTAAATAGTTTAAAATAATTAAAAATCACTAAAAATCATAGTATGAAATAAATATCAATAAATAATAATTATAATTACAAAATTTCAAAATTATCCTCATTTGGAAAACTAGGTGTTACAATCCTACCCACCTTATAAAAATTTCGACCTCGAAATTAAGATGGTAGCAGGCCTTCTAGGTCAAACACCCCACAATCAAGGTCTCAAACATACCGTCAGATAATCATATGCGTCTGTCCAAAATCATGATACTCAGAATCTTCGTTATGCTAGTGAGCACGGCTACGACAATCACAGAGTCCTTGACTAAGGTACGTACCTCTAGGTTCATGGTATTTAAAATTTTCATATTGCCGCATGCGACGGCGAAAACCTTAAATTCTCATTTCCGAGAAATACATCCAAAGTCTGACTACGTGTCCTCACTATGCCAACTATCACGACTATCGAAGATTCTAGATCCCATAATTTAGGTGACCTAGCCCATATGATTTATCTCAGAAGAAAATTAACATAACACCAAAAACAACAGGACAAAATTGATAAATCAACAAGTAACAGGGAGAATCGAATTTCAAGATAGTTATAAGAGGCAATTGCGAAAATGAAATCAAAAGAACGGAATCTGCAACTAGATCTCCAACGGCCTGTGCATCCTTGACTGTCCTGACGGTAGCTCGCCCTGCGAGTTTCCCCCTGGTCTGCTGCTGATGCTGCATGAATTACCGCTGCTGAGAGAGATCAGAAATAACGAAAGAAAATCTCTGTACAGATAGAGGTGCACCTCCAATGTAGCAGAAACGCCAACCTGAGTCGGCACAACAGGAGCTACGGTCTCGAGGCCCTGATGAACAGGACAAGAGGTGGCCAGCCTCTCGATAGTATCCCCCGAACCGAGTGATGAGATCGTGTCTTCATAACTATCATGAAAACAGATCAAAACAAGAAGCAATTTCTGAGAATGAAGCAAAAATTCAAAAGAGGACAGTTTATATTCAAAGGGAAGTCAATAAGCAACAATTTTTGACAAGGAATCTGATTAAGAGTTTTTCCTATTGTGATTGAGTACCTCCCAAAATAACCCTAATCCTACTGCAGGCTGTAGTGATACTCTAGTTCGAATACCACTACATAAACTCGACCTGCATGGGCCACCACTAAAAACGTGTCATGACCCGCACCCACTGTGAGGGTACGAGAACGTAACAACGCCCAGCCTACGCCGCAGTGTCGGCAGTAGAACGCTGTCCTAGGTCAATCATCTAACAATATAAAAGTACCTGTACAGTATATACACTCCGAATGGAGGTGACATAACAATATACAGTCTCAATCACATCTAAGGCAGAATGATGAAAATAAAAGATAGATAGATACTGGAATAAGAAGATCCATAAGATACAATCAGAGAGAAAGAGTCTAAGTGTCTACTGCCATACCAAACAGAACATCCAACTCAAAACAAGTCTCTAATACTGAAAATAAAAGAATATATACAATCAGATCTCAGAAGACATAAATAGTAAAACCTATACTAGGGAGCCTCAGTCTCTAAGCTAGTGGATCAGGCTGGAAATTTGGGTCACACATGTCATCTACAGCTGTCCCATAGTAGGTGTCTACAAAGGCCTCCTCCTCATCCTCTGTAATATTTTCAACAGGTCCAGTCAGGACGGGAGCGAGCACAAAACATCTCACGCAGTTCATATCGAGTTAGGAAATATAAAGCATGCAATAGAGTAAAGTACATGAAACGCTGAAAGAAGAAGATATATGAAAAATAGTGGAGATTTGATAACAGGAAATATCTAAATATGAAAAGTAAGAACTATAAGGAACATGTGATTTTAGAGTACAATCTGGTTATGTAAATGGGCTAGGAAAATGCAATGGTAACTCCATTGTACGTGGGTGTACAATAGACATATACAATAGTTATACAATGTTGTACAATAGGATTTGAGTGCATAACCAATTCTACTCTCCCTCCCCAATCAATACACAAGGATCTACTCCAGTTATATTATCTTATACAATAGTGTACAATGTTATACAATGGATGTACAATGTTATACAATAGTGTACAATGGTCTATCCCTGGGGCTCATGTGATAATGAGAGTACAATATGCACAATGAGTATACAAGGATATGGGTATTCAATAAATACAATATGAAAGTGAAACGCACATCATAATATGTATTTAGTGAATACGAGGAGATAACATCTCAAAAGAAGATCCATATAGTACCAATCCATGATAACAGTCGTGTCAGCATCAAGTACAGTAATCTAGAGCAAGAATATAAATCTATACAAGTATGAAACGGTCAGAGAATGTACTCGTCTGATAGCCTGAGTGTCTGAAGAGAATATACTGTCCGAGGAGGGATGTCTGTCTCCTATAGAACAGTACAAGTCACAACAAGTCTAAGATGATAAAATGAAGCTCTACTATGCATTCTACATGAAACTAGGTCAATCTAGGCCAAAGTCAACTCTTGGTCAACTCTGGAAGTCAAACTAGGTCAACTATGGTCAAACTAGTCTACACTAGTCTATTCTAGGTCTAAATAAGCTATACAAGACCATTCTAGACTTTCTAGGCAAACAGACTCACATATATGCCATAGGCTGAAAGACTAGGCCATAGGCCAATTAGGCAATACCATGCCTAATGAACCAACCAAACCATAACATTTTACACATGACAATATATCTATATTTAAATTAATACACATAAAGATATATTATAATCTAACTTAAAATATACATAGCCTATAGGCTACTAAATACATATCACACATACCTATATAGCCATACCACACAATCTAATATAGAATACATATATATATATATATATATATATATATATATATATATATATATATATATATACAAGTAGAGAAAGGGGAAAAGGGAAAATGTTCAAGGGTGTCACATATATATGCTAAGGTGTGCATGTGTCATGAGGCATGAGAGTTGTGTGTAGGCATGTGTGTGTGTGGGGGGGGGTCATGAGTGTGTGACACTTGTGGGTGATATAGACATGGCATGATAACCTGTGTGTGTTCATATGAGGAAAAGTGTGTGAGTGTGAGAGGGCAATGAAGTGGCATGGTGAACCTGGAAGAACAGTGAGTGTAAAACCTGTGAACAGTGAACCATCCAACCAATTCGAATTTCCTATCAATAAACACCATCCCAGGTTGGGTTTCAACAAGGAAAAACAATGACAGTGCAATGTGTGTATGCTAAAACAGTGACTCAGTCCAGGAAACAGGATGTGAGTTCTCAGTTTTCAAAACAAGGCAGGGGTTCCTGGGTGTTCCAGATTAGCTAACAGGGTCTAATAAAGGGGAATGTGATAGGGTGTAGTGAATGGGAATTCTAAGGAATCAATTGACAGCTCAAAGAACCAATCTAAACCTGTTCTCAGGTTTACAAAAAGGGACAGTTAAAACAAACCAATACCCAATGATATTTCAAAATCGATCACCACTACTATAAAGTCCTAGTGCAACCAATCTCAGCTGAGCATAGGAAAATATGTGTACACCAATCATGTTACAATTTCTCAGTATTCTAAATCTCACAGGTTAACATAATCTAGTGAGAAAAAGAAAAAGGAAAATCAATACAGTGATTCTCAGTGAATCAAAATTGGGGTTTTAAACTAAAATATCTCAGTTCAGATTGTACAGGAATTCAACTCAAGTAATCATATACAATTTCCATATAACTCTCCAATATTCTCATAAAACAGTAATTCTAAGATTCTATATGTATAGGACATGTATGCAGTGTGTATTAAGGAATGTAGGCAGTGTATAACAGTGTGGCAGTGAAACAGGAATGGAAACTAATTCTCAGAAATGCACAGTGAAGAATTTACATGTAATTAAGGAAAGGAAGTCAGCTCATGATTCTCAGGATTTCAAATTGATAGTGACAATGCTAACATGTAAATTGGTTTCAGATTTCAGGATAAAGGAAAAGAAATCAAACATTAAAACCTTCACTAATTCAGGTTTGATAAGAGAAGAACAAATCTCAGTCTTCACAAAACAGTAATTCTCAGATTTCAGGTTTGTATAAACATAGGAATAGATAGGTGACAGGAACTTGTGTTTTTAGAATTCAGAGATAATCTCAGGTTCCTGTTCTCCCAAATTTTTGAATTCCAATGTGAATCTCATATGTCCACACATAAACATATTAACTAAAACATATATATAGATCTAGGAAGGAGCCTACTCAAATAAATCATGATATAACATCATCAAAACAGTAAGGATATGAATTAAAACTGAGGATAGTTAATTTAAGGAGTATCATTGATTTTACAGTTTCCCTCCTCTGAAATCAACTGCTAAACAATCAATTCAATCATTGTAATGAATCCCCTAAGTCCTAGACTTGACATTAAATGTGTAGTAATTAAAATTATCACAATATACATGATATTAATTCATTAATGAAATTCAAATCAGGGAGAAAACAGCAAATCAGTTCACTGATACTGACAGTATCAGAAAAATAGGGAATTTCCCATTCCAACATTAAAATGACAATTAATCAATGGAATTATGGTTGGTAATGAACAATCAATATGTGCTCGTGCTAATCGTATTGTATCGTGTCCCAAAATACCAGACACAAGTGTCCAAACCACACAAACTCAAAAATACTGAACTGGGTTCAGTCGACTGTGCACTCGTGTCCAGTGCGGGTCAGAAACCTCACTCGACACAAAACTAGGGGACACGAGACTTGGGGAGAGTTGTGTCAGACACTTCTCCGAGCTCCAGTCCAAAGGACACGCGCCCACGTGCCCTAGGTAGCTCGCACGAGTCTGCTGGAAGCAGGGCAGCGCAGTACACACGCGTGCAGGCGTGTCCAAGGGTCCCGTACGACCCCGATATGACACAAAATGTGTCCAAACCATAAGAAATCCATAAGCGACCCTTAAACCTAATTTCCTATTCAAACAGAAACAGAAAATATGAACGAAATGCCCACTGTGGCATTTCGTCGAACACCTGCGACTGCTGACTGGTACATGTCCGATACGGACACGTAAAGGACACGAAACCTAGAAAAACCTATTCCTACAGAGAGAGGACACCTAGGGCTTCCTAACTATGCAAGGAAATCGAAATTTGGTGGAGGGAATAGAAAGTTACCTATGTGTGTTCCTTCACAAAGAAAAGCTCCAAAAGTGAGATCTCCTCAAGCTAGCCAATGGCTCCAAATTGTATCAAACCTGAGAATAGCCTCCACCAACAGTAGGGGGACACTAATTAGGTTACAATGGAAGAAGTTTCAATGAAAATGGACTAATATTGAATAACCTATGAAGAATTTTCAATGGAGAACAAACCTTTCCTTAGAAAATGGAAGGAATGAATAAAGAGGAGGCACAAACTTTGAGAGAGGCTTTATAGCAAGGGAGGGGGATCCCTAGGCTGGTCACCAAGTTAGGGTTAGGATTTTTGGGGTGAATCCAATGGCTATCAATCCATCAAGTCAAATCAAGGGCCTACAACCTAGGCTTCACACTAGACTTAATGCAACCTATTTCATTTAACTAATCATGACTTAACTCAACTAACCAATGCTAACTATTACTTACCATGGCTAACTATACTAGGTATGACTAATCTAGGTTAGGGCTAAACACAACACAAGACAATTGATTAAAGTAATATTTAAATCACACCATTCTAAGTAATCATTTTAAATTCCAAATAATATATATTAAATTCAAATATTTCAAAAATAACAAAAATACCCTTAAACCAAAAATGATAAATGAACTACCCTAATCACATGGCTAGGCTCTAGAGTAGACAGTCTCTATGGTTTCACTAGCAAAGCACCAAAATCACAAGTCATAATTTTTAAATAGTTTAAAATAATTAAAAATCACTAAAAATCATAATATGAAATAAATATCAATAAATAATAATTATAATTACAAAATTTCAAAATTACCCTCATTTGGAAAACTAGGTGTTACACGACTCTCCTGATCAACGTTTGTGAGTGATCATGTTACGCAAATCGTTGGATGAGAGTGCCACCTTCACACCCCCATCAGGCGTATGGCAGGGCCAAGCACCGGGGTGGTCAAACGAATGCTGCACCCCCTGATCCTACGTAATAGATGCACCCAGATCAATAGTGGGGGAGCAACATCTAGAGTGACTTGAACCAGCCTCAGACGCACTACCAACGTAGGCACGGGGGTTCAAGACTACTGAGTTTTCCCTGTACGACTTGGTTGCGAATGCAGCAGATATGCCCAAGTATGACAAGGACTTTGAAGGTCGGCTCGTTTCTGGCATAGAAGCACCCGAGTCAACCTTGTATAGTTTACCATTGGCAGCGCGCATGATTGTGAGCGCATTCCTCTGGCTCACTGCTAGCATAGCACGTTCGAGGTGCATGGCCCGTGCTGCCTTGGACTTCTTCGTACCAGCCCGCTGAGGTGTATAGTACTCAGACTCCAAATTATCCTCGCTACGACAGCGAGTGAGTCTGTCAAAGACAGATGTCTTCTGTGGCGCATCAGAGTTAATGCGCAGGGCGTTAGCTGTGCCCCTGCTCCGTCGATGCATCTTCTTTGTCTGAGAAAAAGAAGGTTGGGGAATGTGGTCGACCCCGCGCTTCCCCGAGGGATGTGCTGCACCCGCAGGTGCATCTTGGCTGCTGAGGACGTCAGCGAGAAGGGTAGGCTGCATCGGCGCATCCCCTTCAGTGGTGGTGCCAGGGGCCTCGATCTTGCGCACCCAGACTTGGTGAGCCTTTTTCGGCTTCGGCAGCCGCTTCGAAGGACTTGTACTGCCTTCAGAGATGAACTATTCATATGCCTGTTGATTGAGGCGTACGACTAGCATCTTATGGAAGGAGCCCACCTTAACGTCGTCAAATTGCGACAGCTTTCTCAGCAGAGGAGAAAGAGGTCCCCAGCGGAGTCGCCAGCTTGTTTGCCATTAAAATCTTTTTATTGCAATTTCAATTACAAACAGAACAATGTTACAAGTAGGACTTAGATGTAGTCCTAGTAGTACACTTTTGTTTATAGTTGGGTCCTGTGTCGATGGAGCGAGTGGTAATACGTTGACTCCATTGATAATCTGACGGCGGTTTTCGGTTCTCTGAAGGTCGGAGTTGCTCTGGGTACTGGAGCTTGCGGAGAGGAAGAAGACGTCGAGTATCTTTTTCGATCTCTGTGAGTGAACTCTGATGCTCTGGTTATGACTGTCTTTGACTGTGCGTCTCTGAATGTCTCTGTGTGTATAAGAAGGACATGATCCCTCTATTTATAAGTAGCAGGTTGGGCTGCTCATGCACGCATATGTAGGATACGCCTGTACGTGGGGACGCCACGTGGTTGGAGCTGCGGGGGGCGCATGGATGATGTACCATCATTTGTGGGTTGAATCCTTCATGCTACTTTTGTGGACTAGCATATAGCAGGGGAGAGGATCTTCAGTTGTTGAGATATTGGGTGATTAGCACCCCTTCCTAGGCTGAACTGAGTCAAAAGACACGTGGCGCATGTCCGTAGCTCAATGATCTCAGATTTGGTGGAGAGTAATCTGATAGGATGTGCCTGGGATTGGGCGTATGAGAAGACTTTGGCTCGCAACCTTCAGGAGTTACGAACCAGTCTGGGTGCATGGCTTCTGAGGCGCACGCGAGACTTCATTAGCGACTTGACCTCTGTCTTTAGCGATCAGAGGAAGGTCTGAGGCGCATAGCTCTTGAAGTGCATACAGAGATTTGGACGCATGGCTGCGGAGGTGCATGCGAATGGTTGGGCGGCCACGTGGCTTGTAACTGCTAGGGGAGAGTAATGATGACGCTGACGTCAGCGGCGCTTCATTTTCTGTAAAAGCTGTTATTGTTCTGTCATCGAGGTATGGCTGCTGTCGTGTCAGACTTCAGCATTTAATGTTCTTGATGGGTGATGGCCTTTGAGTTGGCGCATTGATCTACGTCCCACTAGGTGCATAGGAACGCAAGGGGCGCATCCCTATGAGGCGCTTGGTGTCGATGGGTACGTCTGTATGATGCACGGTATCTGACCGGCACATCCGTTGCATGACGCGTCTTTCATTGGTCCGACTGTTGAGTTCTTCAGGGCATTGATGGCTCTCTTGTTGGCCCATTGGTCATATGGTCAACCTGATTTTAATAATTGATCAAACTCTGTCTCGATATATGAAGCTGGTTAGGATGTATCGGACTCTTAGACATGAACAAGAACAGCTATCTACACAGTTCAAGACCGAAGCTATGTTTGCCTGTTCGAGTCTGTATTTCCTTTGAGTAATGTATTTTTCATTTCTAGGAATCCGTTGTACACCGAGTCGTACTGGCAAATAGGCTATTCCAAAATGTTTTCAAAATACTTTTGAAAATATCCTTTGTTTTGAAAAATATTCTTTTAAACAAAAGCTTTCAAAAAGGTTTTCAAAAAGATTTTCAAAAATCATCAAAAACTAATTTTAAAACCTAACCTAACCCTGACAGAACTCGGCCAGAGTTCGGTTGGTGGCCGTTTGATTTTTGAATTCTTCTGGAACTTGGTCCTCCTGCAGTTGCGGATTTGACCGAGATTTCTTCATCGAGTTCTGCCCGAATTCTGCCCGAATTCTGTCAGAATTCTGTCTTTGGAATTCCTATAAATAGAGAAAAATTTCGATCATTTTAACTCACTCATTCACTTTCAATCTTCTCTCTATCTAAAGCTTTCAGTCTTCCAAAGAGTTTTTCTCGAGCTTTAAATTTCAGATCTCAAGCCAATTACAATCCTCTAGTCGATTTGCCAGTACGGTACGGTCTAGAAGTTTATGAGAGATTGTAATCAGAAGGCTTGATTGAAGAATACCTCTTCACATTTGAAGTTGGACGAGTTCTTCGTATCAAAGCTCGCGTTGTAGAAGTTGCAAGGACTTCGTAAGAAAACTTACAGTTTTGCCAATAGTGGATTCAACTGGTAGCAAGAGTTCTACCGACTGGATTAGTCCTCAACAGAGGAAAACCAGTATACGTCGCTGTCTTTGTGTTTGCATTCTTATCTCTGCCTTTACTTTACTTAGTTGTGATTATTATTCTGTGATCTTGCTGCTAACATTTTTTAATTAGCAATATTCCGTTGCCTACTCTATTCACCCCCCCCTCTAGAGTATTGTACTTTACGATTTCGTTCCTACAATTGGTATCAGAGCAGGTTCTCCATCTAGAGGTATTATATTCTGATCCCAATTGTTCCGACAATTGGTATCAGAGCGGGTGTTACAGGTAAAGCAAGGTAACATTGTAATTATTTATTCTTTTAATTAATTGTTATATAGATCACAGCACAACACATGGCAATTGTGAAATTCACAAGTGAAGGCCAGGCCACAAACAGACCTCCACTGTTTGATGGTACGAACTATACCTATTGGAAAACACGGATGAGTTTCTTCTTGAAATCTCTTGACTTTGATTTATGGTCTATTGTTATTGATGGCTATCAAAAGCCACCTCGTAAATGTTGATGGAGTTTTAGTTGAAAAACCCTATAGCAGATATACAGAGGAGAAAAAAAAAGGCCAGTCTTGGCGCACGTGCTATTAACGCTCTATTTTGTGCTTTAGACAGAACTGAATTTAACAGGGTGTCTATCTGCACAATGGCTAATGAAGTGTGGAAGCTACTTGAAGTCACACATGAAGGCACGACTCAAGTCAAAGAATCAAAAGTCAGCAGACTTACTCAAGAGTATGAGGTGTTCAAGATGAAGCCCAACGAAACAGTTACTCAGATGTTCGAAAGATTTTTGGATATTGTAAATCCTTTGTCCTCCCTAGGCAAAGAGTACAGTAACCATGAAAAGATTCGCAAACTCCTGCGAGCACTTACCAAGAACTGGATTCCAAAGGCTACTGCAATCATTGAAGGGAACGACCTCACAACTATGTCCCTCGAAGTACTCATGGGTAAGCTACTCACTCATGAACTGGAGCTACAAGATTTTGAAGAGCCTGCACCAAAGGAAAAGACGATCGCTTTCAAGGCTCAGCACAGAAAAGCTGCTGAAGGTGACTCAGACAGCAGTGAATCTGATGCTGAAGATCAAGCACTCATAGCAAAGAAATTCAAGAGATTCATGAGACATAAGAAGAGAGCCAAAGAAAACAACAACAACAACTGGTATCAAGATGATGCTGTCTGCTATGGCTGCAAGAAGAAGGGATACATGAAGAAAGATTGTGCTATAAACTCATCATCAAGCAAGAAGAGCAACAGGTATGAAAAAGGAAACCTGAAAAGATCAACATCACGGAAGTATGCCAACACCAGCATATGGCATGAAAGTGAAGCCAGCGACTCAGAAGACGAACAATCAGAAGACGCTGCAAACGTATGCTTTATGGCATCCGATCAGGTACCTACTGAACCTGTAGTTGATACTTATGATGACTTCACCTTTGAGCAATTAGGAGATGCCTTCAGTGAACTGATGACTGATTACAGGAAACTGCGTAGCAAGTATCAGACCTCTAAGAAGGTACTCAAAGAGTACAAAGGTGAAATAGGTAGACTTACCGACCTACTAGCTGAGGTTAGAAATAATGTTAGTGAGTCTGGTGAGCTTTCTTCAATAAAGCTCTTATTACACGAGACTACCAAGTCATCTGAAGAAAAAGACAAAGTTATTGACCAACTCAAGGAAGAACTTTCTAAAGAGAAGAAAAGTCTTCAAAGTGCACAAATCAGAATGGAAACACTCACTTCTGATTATACTAAGTTGTATGAAACTTCCAAAAGATTGGAAATTAGGTTAGGAAAACAGCCTGAGACTGCTGCTTCCTTCCCTAAAACGTGTCACTTACCAAAAAATTGGAACATTCCCAAGCCAAACACTGTCAGACCTAACCCTATCAAACCTTTACCCCAAAAGGTTAAGCCCAAACAGGATTAAAGGTATGCTTTCTTTTATACTAGAAAACCTAAACCTACCAACCATGCACACCACTCAGCTTTCAACACTCGACATGCAAAATGTCATTATTGTGGCCTCATTGGTCATATTTCATCTGCATGTAGAATCAGAAAGCTTGTTGATTTAAATATTTATGCTTGGATACCAAAGGCTAATATTTCAGGACCCTACAAGAAATGGGTACCAAAAGTTTTATCTGCAAACTATTTTGTAGGTGGAACACCTTTCACATGCTAGAAGCAAATGGATCCTCGACAGCGGTTGTTCACAGCATATGACCGGTGACGCTACACTATTTGCAACACTGTCGAAGAAAAAGAAGGAAGGCTATGTCTCCTTCGGTAATAACTTGAAAGGGTATATTATTGGTATCGGTGATGTTGGTAAGTCTCCCTATCCTATAATTAAGGATGTCTGTCTGGTTACCGAGTTGAAACATAATCTACTCAGCGTAAGTCATCTAGCTGATCATGGTTATGGCATCAACTTTGGCAAAGACAAATGTACTATAGTTGATAGCTCAACTGGTAGTACTATCTTTGAAGGTATCAGGGAAGACAATATATATGTTTTCTATTTGTTAGAAGAAACTAACATTTCAGGTAGATGCTTAATGGCTAAAAGTGATGAGAGTCATCTGTGGCACATGAGACTCGGTCACGCAAATATGGATACAATATCAAGATTATCCATAAAGAAGCTATTACGCGATTTATCGAACATTACATTCAAGAAGGATTCGGTATGCAGCCAATGTAAAAAAAACAAAGCTACCAGATCCACATTCAAGTCAGTAAACGCAGTATGTACTTCTAGACCTCTACAATTGCTACATATGGACTTATTTGGTCCTAGCAGAGTTGCTAGCCTCGGAGGTAAACTTTATGCTTTTGTAATTGTAGATAATTTTTCTAGATACACGTGGGTATATTTTTTGACACGCAAGAATGATGCATTATCCGAATTTGTCGCCTCTTGCAAGAAAGTACAGAATGAAAAAGGTTACATGATCACTCGCATAAGAAGCGATCATGGTGGCGAATTTGAGAATACAGAGTTTGAGCAATTTAGTGACACACACGATTTTGTACACGAGTTCTCCTACCCTAGGACTTCACAACAAAATGGAGTTGTGGAACGTAAGAACAGAACTCTATCCGAATTGGCCAGAGTAATGTTAAACCAGTTTAGTCTACCCAAATATTTCTGGGCTGAAGCTGTCAATACAGCTTGTTTTGTTCTCAATAGAGTTCTAATTCGACCCAAATCGAAGAAGACTCCATTTGAGTTATGGTTTGATAGAATTCCATCTGTTTCATATTTTAGAATATTTGGTTGTAAATGTTTTATTCTTAATACAAAAGACAATTTGGGAAAGTTTGACGAAAAGGTCGATGAAAGTATATTTTTAGGTTATGCGGCCAAGAGCAAAGGATACAGAGTCTTCAACAAACGAACCATGATCATCGAAGAGTCAATCAACGTCACTTTTGATGAACTGAATCAAATGACTATCGATGACAATGAAGAAGATCCAACTGTACCAAGCTCAACAACAGCTGATTCTCAACCAAGCTCGGCACTAGCTGATCCTCCTAGAGAAGATCCAGGAACCAGCTACCTTCAGAGTCTGCCGAAAAGATTAAAATTTACGGCTGATCATCTAAAAGATTTGGTAATTGGTGACATTACCAAAGGTGTAAGTACTCGTACATCCAGTAGAGATATTGTTTCTAGTGTTGCTTTTATTTCACAGCTAGAACCCAAAACTATTAATGAAGCATGTAGTGATAGTTTTTGGATAGATGCTGTGCAAGAGGAATTAAACCAATTTGAACGAAATCAAGTTTGGAAACTTGCTTCCAAGCCTATTGATCGTCCGGTCATTGGCACCCGTTGGGTATTCCGAAATAAACTGAATGAGAATGGTTTAGTGACTCGTAATAAGGCTCGACTCGTAGCTCAAGGATACAATCAAGAAGAAGGTATCGACTACGATGAGACTTATGCCCCAGTTGTGAGATTAGAATCCATTCGCATGTTGTGTGCATTTACATGTTTTTATAATTTCAAATTATTTCAAATGGATGTCAAGAGTGCATTTTTAAATGGTTTTATAAAAGAAGAAGTTTTTGTAGGATAACCTCCAGGTTTCACAGATTTTAAAAATTCTGATCATGTTTTCAAGTTGAAGAAAGCTTTATACGGTTTGAAACAAGCCCCTCGTGCTTGGTATGATCGTCTAAGCTCTTTTCTACTTGACAACGGTTTTTCAAAAGGCAAGGTTGACACTACACTTTTTATTAAGTCCTTTAATGGTAAGCTTCTTTTAATACAAGTCTATGTAGATGATATTATTTTTGGATCTACTGATGAATCTCTGTGTCAAGAATTTTCTAAGTGTATGCAGAATGAGTTTGAGATGAGCATGATGGGAGAGCTGAAATTCTTTCTCGGACTGCAAATCAAATAAACTGACAATGGGACGTTCATAAATCAAGCCAAATACACAAAAGACTTACTAAAGAAGTTTGATCTGGACAATGTCAAACCTATTGGCACTCCGATTGCAACTTCAACAAAGCTTGATATTGATGAACAAGGCAAGCCAGTCGACACACATAAGTATCGAGGTATGATCGGTAGTTTACTTTATTTAACTGCTAGTCGTCCAGATATAATGTTTAGTGTTTGTCTGTGTGCACGTTCTCAAGCTAATCCAAAGGAATCACATCTGTGCGCAGTTAAGCGTATCTTTCGATACCTTAAGGGCACTTCTTCTGTTGGCTTGTGGTATCCCAAAACTAAGACCTTTGACCTTACTGGTTATTCGGATGCAGATTTTGCCGGATGCAAAGTTGATAGAAAAAGTACCAGTAGCACATGTCATTTCTTAGGCAAAGCTTTAGTCTCATGGTTTAGTAAAAAAAATTCTGTAGCCCTATCAACAACAGAGACTGAGTATATCGCCGTAGGACGTTGTTGTGCTCAGATTTTGTGGATGAAACAAACCTTGGAAGACTATGATTTATTTTATACACACATTCCTATTTTTTGTGATAACACGAGCTCTATTAATTTGACTAAGAATCCTGTATGTCATTCTCGTACTAAACATATCGAGATTAGACATAATTTTCTTAGAGATCATCATCAAAATGGAGATATTGACCTTGTATACATAGATACTGAGAATCAATTAGCTGACATTTTCACAAAACCTCTAGCAGAAGATCGTTTCAATTATTTACGTCGAGAGTTAGAAATTTTGGACGTCAATAATATTAATTAATTTTGTTTTATGATTATATTTTAAATACGCAAAAACTGTGTTAGAGACAAGCCAATAAAGAGTCTGTCTGTCACCACAACTACGGTTGAAGCGAAGCGGTACTTAAGAGTTCCCCGGTGAACCTCCGCCAGCTGGGACAGTACTCCTACAACTAATATAAAACAGTCGCTGTGTAATAATATTTAATCTATAAAATAATATTAATTATGTTAATTGAAGGTTGAAATTACTAATCTTTGAATTAAATATTTGAAATGAGCCAATGAAAAAGAAAATGTTCCAAACCAACCCGAGAGCCTTTCTTCTTCATTGCTTCTAAACTTCATCAAACAGCTTCTGGAGCTGGTCCTTCTGGACATGCTGGTCGTCATGCTGATGATGACGATGATGATGATGAAGAGTTGTGATATGTTAGTTGATATGAGACTTAGACATTATCTCCTGTATACTTGGAAATGCTCCGACATTCCAAGTTTTTCTATTTTCAGACTTTATTATCAGTTTTTTTTGAGGACTTGTACTGGATATCTTTATTTCTTTTGGACATCATTTCATGGATTTCGTACTTTATGATTTACATCAATTTATTTACTTAGCATTTATTTATCTTCTTCTCAACTATAAACTGCCTGTGAAATAATTCTTTGTAATTTATTATAAACTGCCTGAGTACAAATACATGCCTGTGATGTCATTCAAATTTTCTTTACTACCATTTATCATGATTATGTTCTTGTATTTCTTCACTGTTTGTTATTTATGCATTGATTGCGGGGGAGTTTTTACTCTTTTGCAATTATTTTGCTAAATGACAACGGGGGAGAAAAATAAAGATCTAACATTTCTTTTGAGAAAATTCAGGACATGAACTATTCCCTTTTTGATTTTATTTCAAGCTTAAATGTTATATCATTCATAGTTTGTTAATTATCAAAATGGGAGAGATTATTGGCCCATTGGTCATATGGTCAACCTGTTTTAATAATTGATCAAACTCTGTCTCGATATATGAAGCTAGTCAGGATGTATCGGACTCTTGGACATGAACAAGAACAGCTATCTACACAGTTCAAGATCGAAGCTATGTTTGCCTGTTCGAGTATGTATTTCCTTTGAGCAATATATTTTTCATTTCTAGGAATACGTTGTACACCGAGTCGTACTGGCAAATAGGCTATTCCAAAATATTTTCAAAATACTTTTAAAAATATCCTTTGTTTTGAAAAATATTCTTTTAAACAAAAGCTTTCAAAAAGGTTTTCAAAAATCATCAAAAACTAATTTTAAAACCTAACCTAACCCTGACAGAACTCGGCCAGAGTTCGGTTGGTGGCCGTTTGATTTTTGAATTCTTCTGGAACTTGGTCCTCCTGCAGTTGCGGATTTGACCGAGATTTCCTCATCGAGTTCTGCCCGAATTCTGCCCGAATTCTGTTAGAATTATGTCTTTGGAATTCCTATAAATAGAGAAGGATTTCGATCATTTCAACTCACTCATTCACTTTCAATCTTCTCTCTATCTAAAGCTTTCAGTCTTCCAAAGAGTTTTTCTCGAGCTTTAAATTTCAGATCCCAAGCCAATTACAATCCTCTAGTCGATTTGCCAGTATGGTACGGTCTAGAAGTTTCTGAGAGATTGTAATCAGAAGGCTTGATTGAAGAATACCTCTTCACATTTGAAGTTGGACGAGTTCTTCGTATCAAAGCTCGCATTGTAGAAGTTGCAAGGACTTCGTAAGAAAACTTGCGGTTTTGTCAATAGTGGATTCAACTGGTAGCAAGAGTTCTACCGACTGCATTAGTCCTCAACAGAGGAAAACTAGTATACATCGCTGTCTTTGTGTTTGCATTCTTATCTCTGCCTTTACTTTACTTAGTTATGATTATTATTCTGTGATCTTGCTGCTAACATTTTTTAATTAGCAATATTTCGCTGCCTACTCTATTCACCCCCCCCCCTCTAGAGTATTGTGCTTTACGATTTCGTTCCTACATCTCTGACTTAGCTGAGTTCGAAGGGGCAAATTCATCATCATAAATACAAGTTCATTGTACTAACTTGGGGAAGGTTGCCACTTGGCGCATGGGTTTGATTTGTCCTGGCCTATAAATAGCAACAGTTTGAGAGAGTTTTGTTGTCTCTCCCTTGACTTCTCGACGAAGATGGATTCGACTGATCCTTCTCCTTGGCAAGACGTTGTACTGTGGGTGATGGTTCTCCTTGTTCGAAGAAGCTTTGACGGTGAACTCCTTTAGAAGGCTGAGATTCGCCGAGTTGGAATGGACATAGCAGTTTATATTCGAGCAGCTTGCTAGTAGTATTCTTCTACGAGATGGCATCGAGTGACAAATTGAATGCATGGTTTGGGTTTGATGTAGCTAAGCCTCATTATGATGAAGAGCCCCAGGCTGGCAGATGCACCTGTGCGTTGACGAGGGAGTGATTCACTCTGACGGGGCGGAGTGATGCGCTGGAAGAGTAATACGCCGGGCTGAGACGACGCGGCTAGCTGAGACGACACGGATAGCTGAGACATCTGAGTGATGGGCCTAGTTGAGAGTAGGCTATTACAAAGTCTTTAATTGGCATCATGTTTCTGAGGCGATGTCGGACAGGCATAGCATGTTACAACTGCTGAAACACAGACTGCCTTGGTGGTGGAGCCACTGTCTTGCAGCAGCAGCAGTTGATGGCGACCGTAGCACAAGTATGTCCCGTGAGGGACGAGTTGTGCATGATAGTCGTCTCTTTCGATCTACATCTGTGAGTGATCACAGTACGTAAATTATGTGAGAAGATGTTGACACTCGTACCCTCTTCAGGCATATGGCAAAGCCAAACGTCAGGGTGAGTGTATGAATGACACTCGTACCCTCTTCAGGTGTATGGCAAAGCAAACGTCAGGGTAAGTGTATGAGTGATGCGCCACCTTTACACCCCCATCAGGCGCATGGCAAGGCCAAGCGCCGGGGTGGTCAAGTGAATGTTGCGCCCCCTGATCCAGAGCATAAGACGCGCCCAGATCAATAGTGGGGGAACCACATTTATAGTGACTTGAACCAGCCTCAGACGTACAACCAATGTAGGTGCGGGGGTTCAAGACCACAGAGTTTGCCTTACACGACTTGGTTGCGAATGCAGCAGATGCGTCCAAGTGAGACAAGGACTTTGAGGGTCGGCTCATTTCTGGCACAGAACCATCCGAGTCAACTTTGTACAGCTTACCATCAGCAGCGCGCATGATTGTGAGCATATGCTTCTGGTTTGCCGTTGGCGTAGCACGTTTGAGGCGCGTGGCCCGTGCCGCCTTGGAGTTCTTCGTACTAGCCCGTGAAGGCGCATAGTACTCAGAATCCAACTTTTTCTCGCCTTGACAATAAGTAAAGAACTTGCAGCCAACCCAGAAGAATAGAAGAACTACTGCAACTTTTTGTGGCTCGAACGGGCTCCCTGAATAACGGGCTCCCTTTTCTTTATTTATTTTGGTGCCCTTTTCAAAGGAGGCAAGAGGGCTCTATATATAGAGTGGAATGAGACCTCTCTTCTTCCCCTTTCCGATGTGGGATTAAAAGTAATATCCTTCCTTTTTCATGCTTCTACAATCCTGAAGGATGATAAACACTACGACGAATAGCAATGCTATAGACACTAGTATCGAAAATGCAATGGCGGGACTAACAGGCACTAGCATAACAATTTCCTCTATTCGACTTGTCGATCGAACATTTGACTGACAACTCCCTCCCCCCGTAGAGACTGATCCCATCTTTGAGCAATAGAAGAAAGATGATAGTCGACTGTTTACACAGTTGATAAAATCTAAGGAACCATCGGTCGAAGATGTCACGACCCGCACCCTGATTAGGGGCACGAGTACGTGGTTACGTCCAGCCTACGCCGCAGAATCGGCGGTAGAACGTTGTATAGGTCATCTACAAATACTACAACTAAATAGTATAAAGGTACCTGTACAGTATATACACTCCGAATGGAGGTGACATAGGAAATATAATCTCAATCACAAGATAAAACTAAGGTAGATAGTACGGAAAGAAAATATGATAGATGTAAAAACAGGAAATGAGTTCAACATCCAACACAGCTAGAGAGAAACAAACAACATCATAGAGTCACAAAATATAAATATAAGCTACTACAGTCTAAAACAAAAGCTGGATCGCAGTCCAGGCAAACCTAACTAAGATATACTACTCTGGATATGCAAAGTCTAGTGGCTCAACTAACAGGCCACAGTCCTGGCCTAAGTCTTCATCTGTCTCGACCCCATAGTAGGTCGAGCAGCCTGCCTCAGAAACATCTGTAATATGTCAACGTTATCATGTCAGAAAAATGAGCAAGTACAAACACTAACAGCAGTTCCATATGAATTGACAAATTCTATAAGAGACAGTATAATGAAATACAAAATAAAGATATGGAGGACTTGGGAGCCATTCGAAAGCCGAGTTACAACCCGTAAACCAAACAAGGAATGGGATTATAACCCTTCTCCCGAACAGAACCTAGCCTCCAATCAAAGTATAGCATAAGAGCATGTAGAATATGTGAAATACGAGACAAAATCAACAGGAAATATATATCAAGATATGAGTACTGAATAGGACGACATATATATATATATATATATATATATATATATATATATATATATATATATATATATATATATATATATATATATATATATGATGACTTGGGAACTATTCGGAAGCCGAGTTACAACCCTTAAACCAAACAATGACCGGGGTTGTAACCCTTCTCTCGAATAGAACTTAGCCTCCTATGATAAATAAATATAAAAATGTGACTTGAATTATTAGTGCGTTATGTGATCGGCTTGGGAAATGTTACGGGACAGGCTATCCACTTGGCCCGACAATTATATAAAAATCTGGAAAGGGTCATGCCGGCCAACCTGGATAACGAGCACATGAATAAGATCTCGCTATACCCTACGTGAGGTGAGAGTGACACAAGCACATGAATATAGTGACATGAGGCTTTGATCACATAGCCCCTAATAATTCTCCACCCCCGAATAGTATAATGGATCTGGACATGACACGTCATGACACGGGATTCAAAAGCATAGGGCCAGTCCACTCCCAAATTGATGTCTATACAGTACAGAAAATAAGAAATATCGCGTACCAATATACCAAAAAAGTCCAGGAATAACATCTCATGTCATGATCCAACATATATTAGTCCGTGAACTACCATGACTGGAAATCGAGTAAGATACTACAACTGAATCTGATATAGAAGATATCAAGACAATGAAAATTATCAGTGAATATACTCGCCTGTGGTCCTGAGCTGATAAGGTGAACAGATGCTCAGAGTAATCACAAACCTAAAGATGAGATACCATGAGTCAACAGGGTTTAATAATGAAAAGAAAGCTAATCTAGTCATGATATGTAAGTCTAAGTCAAAACTAGGTCAAACTAAGTCACACCAAGCTAAACTAGGTCACACTAGGACAACCAAGGTCAAACAAGGTCACAAGAAGTCAATCCAAGTCAAACTAGGTCAATCTGGGTCAAGGGTTGACTTACAGTTGACTTTTGGTCAAAAAGTCAACTCTGGTCAACTCTGGTCAATACTGAGTCAACCCTAGGTCAATCCTAGGTCAAACTAGTCAAATGTTGACTAACAGTTGATCTTCAGTCAACTGGTCAACTCTGGTTTGGTTTCGGTCAATTCTAGTCACTTATAGGCTAAGTTTGACTCTCGGTTGACTTTTGTTGACTTTTGGTCAAAATGGTCAACTGAAGTCAAAACTAGTCTAGGAGCACTATTTCTAACCATTACCAACCAAGGGAACCCAATCCTAACCATATCTTAAACCCTAAATCACTTACCTTAGCTATAGGCAATTACCTACATTTACCCTTCACAAGGTAAATACCAATACCTTGCACATACCAAGGTAAACCACTCTAATCCTTGGAATACTAACCTAGGCTTCCTAGGATAGCTAGACACTAACCTACCTAAACATTACCAACCATAAAATCCTAGTACCTAGCTCATCTAATCCATCTTATGACACATGTTGGTTATCCCAACATTACCTTACTAACATAGCCTAACAATACCTTATCTTAACCTTCTAAAATACTAGCTAACCACATCACACCCACACTACCCCAAAATAACCATATGGGACTGAAATGAAGACTCAAAGTAATGGAATGGATTTATGAATGAATGAATTGAATGGATGAATGTTTGTATGAATGTTGAATGAGTGATGTACAAATGAAATGATTGAATGAATGGGGAATGGATATGTAAATTTGTATATGGGGTGAATGAGTATAGGTGGATGGATGAATTTATTTGAATGAATGGAATATGGTGGCTGATTTGGAGTGAATGAATGAATGAAAATGAAGGAAGAATGAATGATTTGATGAGTGGATGAAACATGTGAATGAATGGGTGAAACCAAGGGCTGATATGGGCTGTCAAATGGGCTGATTCTCCCCTCCTACATTGCTACTAAGTAGCAGCATGTAGCTGCTACTGCTACTGAAATATGGGCTGTCCCCCCCAAAAACTGCTGCTAAAGCAGCAGGTTATGCTGCCAAGATAGCAGCTTATTGCTACTAATGCTACTGCTGAAATCAGTCCCCTGTGGGGACTGATACATGCTAGCTACTGCTGCTGTAATCTGCAGTGCACCCCCCTCCTTCAATCCTCACTCTAATCCTCTATATCTCCCTCCCACTCTCTCTAATAAATCACTCAACACTAATCCTCCTCTTAACATTCTCTACACCATCTATCTCTCAATCACATTCTCAAATCCCCCCTCACTCGAAATCTCTACACACACCAATAACACATTAGACCCACAACACCATATATATATCACACATATATATCACACAATATTATATATATATATATATATATATATATATATATATATATATATATATATATATATATATATTATATCATATTATATGTATATTTTTTTTTATTTTTATATATATGTATATATATATAATATTTTTTTTTTATAT